>JAOWBH010151453.1:0-12121 GCA_028566215.1 Silene coronaria | reverse complement strand
ATTATTGATAGGATGAAGTGTTTATTGCAGACCACTAATAGGATGGATTATTGTTATGAAATAACCCAAAAAAAAAACTTACTGTACAATTAATAAACTTAATAGGCAGAATATTATGGAGTATATGTTATTCCGCAAGGCCGTAAGGACCGTGTTCAAGCTCTACCCAAATAGAAAAATGAATGTTCTTGTGTAGTTTAACCTTTAATGGTCGTAACACGATAAACTATGCGATATTAAGTTCAACACGAATAGTTTATATGTAAAGTATTGAGCTTCTTTCCAATCAATAATTCCAATGACGTTATTTTTTATGGTACCACTGATTACTCGAAGTAACACTGGTCATTCTATATTGCCACACTAGTATTTTTGCATAATAACACTAGTTATTCTAAGAGTAACACGGGTTACTCTAGCTAATAACACTAGCTAGTGGCTACTCTTGTGAGTAACACAAAATATATACTTCGTATTTGTAGGAGTATAAATTCATATTAACACTAGTTACCTTAAAAGTAACACTAACTACACTATAAAGTAACACTAGCTACTATGATATGCAACATTGGTTATTTTATATAGTGACACTAGCTACTATGATATGCAACATTGGTTATTTTATAAAATAACACTAAGTACACTATACAATAACACTCTTACTCTATAACAAAACATTAAGTACACTATAAAGTAACACTCTGACAAGTAACACCGGTTACTCAATAAAATAATATTAAGTACACTATAAAGTAACACCGGTTACTCTATAAAACAACACTAAGTAGTGTAAGTACGCTATAAAGTAATACGGAGTACTAGTTACTCTAACAAGTAACACCGATTACTCTAAAATATCAATAAGTACACTATAAAGTAACAGTAGTTACTATATAAAATAACACTAGGTACACTATAATGTAACACTGATTAAGAGTAATACTAATTTTGACTAAGAAAACATTATATAAGAAACACTATTTAGTAACATTAATTATTGTATATGGTAACATTAGTTATTACATTAACATTATTACTCATTCTAACAATGCTTGAAACAAAGAATTAGGCTATGCGGGACTCGAACCCAAATCTTTGTACAATATTGTACATTACTCTTCCATTAAGCTAATCACAAATTCTCACTGTTCTCACTTGTGACATGCACAATCCGTCACAATGTAGAGACGGGGGGGATACATACCATATTATGTTAATATGGATACAAGTGAGTCACTTTGTGTGTTTGTTTTTCATATATTTTCTCATTTTAAGATTCTTTAACATGGTTACATTTTCAACTAAGCTGTTAACATTATAACTTATACTCATATGCGAGCATATTTAAGCAATTTCGTTATAATTATAAGAGTCTTTCATTTACAAAAGAAATGATTGTTATTATGGTTACATTTAAAATTAAGATGCTATCATTTTTATACAAATTACACTATTTGCATTGTGACTATCTGAGTTCATATATGCGACCATATTTAAGCAATTTTGTTATCATCATAAGAGTTATTCATTTGCAAAATAAATGATTATTATTATGGTTACATTTAAGATTAAGATGCTATCATTTTTACACAAATCACACTCTTTGCATTGTGACTATTTGAGTTTATATATGTTCTCATTTTAAGATTATTCAACATGGTTACATTTTCAACTAAACTGGTAACATTATAACACATACTGTACATATTACGTGATCATGTTTATGCAATTTTGTCATCATTATAAAAGAAGAGTGAGGACTGTTTGCACGACCTACTTATATCCATATTAACATAATATTTGCTTCGTCTCTAGCTTGTGACGGATATCGTTCATTATCCGTCACAAGGGAGACAGATTGAAGAAAGAATGGTGGGAATGTGGGACCGGTAGTTGGTAATTTTCATTTCCATTTGCCCTCAACTTCCTGTCCCACGTTCTCTACTTCAAACTCCAATTTTTTTTTTTTGTACCGAAACTTTTAATTGGGCTGATGACTACTATTAGGCCCGTCCTATAGGAGAGTTGTTGTATGGGTATTCCATTCGTCATTCGTGATAATTAGATTTACCAAATTTTTTATTCATAAAAAAAAAAAAAAAAAAAAAAAGGAAAATGTGGGGTTGCAGTTTGCAATAAACGCAGTGAGGCTCCTAGTTTAGAGCAGAAAGCTGAAGCATCAGCAGCTCACACAATCTCAGGGTATTTATCTCTCCATATCTCTATTAAAATCCTGATTTTTTCTTATAATACTTGTCAATCTTTTTCCAAAGGGTTGATGTTATTGTAAACCCAGTTATTTCTAATTTAATTCTTCAATTTTTATAGGATGGTGATATCATCATTACACCAGTTCAGTATCTGGGTTTGATTGATTTCTTTGTGAAATCTTACTGATTATCTCTGTTGATGCAACTTTGGGTTTCTTCATCACTAACTGCTTGGATTTCTCACATATTTGCATGCATGGGGTGAGTTATTCTTCCCTTTCCTTTGTTATTATTTAACCAATTTCATATTTTTACATTTTATTAAAAGAATAAAAAGGTTAACAAATGATCGGAACGGAAAGAGTAATTTTGATGAAAGTTTGGTACTTTTGTAATTCCCATTTGGTTGGTTGACCCAATTGTTATTTTTACTGTTTCAAAGCGTCTCCCTTGTGATAATCATCTGATTAATAAATAGTGCTGGAAGATGTTTATTTTTGTTCCCAATTAGAAAAGATCTACAAAGATGGAAACTTTGTTTGTGTTTTTTCTATTTTTATAATGAAAATCACAAATTATATAATTGGTTGTTGACTTGAGAACTCAAAGAAATCTACACTTGTTTTTTCATGTGTGTCCATTTTTAGAAATTGGGAAGGGTGATTAATCAAGTCTTAGTATTATTATTACTTAATTTGCAAGCTTAGGTTACTTAGGGAATACTTTTTTGTTGTTTTCATTCTTCAACTATGCACTAGTCCAGCTGTGTACCCTTCTCTTATAATTTGCAAGCCTAGTTTATTCCACCTTGTAGCTTTGTTCTTTTAAGGGCATCGAGGGTTTCACATAGTTTGCTTCTTCTTTGGATAAGAATCTAGTGTTTCTTGTTTTCTCAGGAAGCTTGTCATTTGAGGCTAATAGGGGGAGACCTTTTCTTATGTCGTTTTTTTTTTCCCTAGAATTATTTAGATGTTTGATTGTTTCGGTGTATTATATGTCTTTTTATATCATCTCTTCATTTTGAATCTACTGCGGCACAAGTTATGAGGTCAAGAGGTTGTTTGATGATTGGACTTGATGATTGTGTGGGTGGAAAGCCATGTTGTTCATTATTGGGGCTTTACATTGCATATTTTGGCATTCTCACTCGTTTCACAATGGAAAAGATTAGAGAGAAAATCAAAATGATATTCAGTGTAAGAGTATCTTTTCTTTTTATCAACTGTTCATAAATTGATTATAGTTTTTCTTTTAGGACAAGTGAATCACCAATTTTTCGTTTCAGGGCAATATGTTTTTTATTATATTTTATGAGATGAATGGGGAAAGTTCTTGGCATCGTTTTGAAGAATGCATGTTGTAGAGACGAGATATCTCTCAAGAATATATAATGGTTTACGTTACATAGGGATGGTAAATGGTACTGTTCATGAATATTAGGAAATACTATCGATACTACTTTGGCTCCTAGAACAAATTATTTAGTATTACTGATGATACAAATTTGAATATCAGTGTAAGTGGTAGATTGAAATATCCAGCTCTTTGTTAGACATGCAATTAAGGAAGTGACATTCCTTGTCGTCCTTATTCTCTTGAGAATCTCCAACTTTATGTTGGCTAAAGTTCTCAATATGTTTTAACATATTTGTTTGTTTTTGCTTTGTTTGGTGAAATTACTGAACAGTTCGCTACCAGCCTGGCCGTTAGATTTTTTTACCTTCATTTGGATACAAAAAATGGAAGGAAAGGGAGGAGAGGGGGTAAGGCCGTATGGGAGGGAAGGGAAGGGAGGAGGAATGGAGAGAGTGGGTTTTCCCTCCAAATCTTTCCTTTGTTGCATGAGAAATAATTTGGCTTATAGGAGGGAATGGAGGGATCCATTTTTCCTTCCCTCCAAACCCCACCACTCCTTTTTGGCTACAGAAACAAAGGAAGTTGTTTCCCTCCAAATCCCTTTCCTCCCTTTCTCTCCCCATCCAAACAAATCCTAAGGGCGAGTTTGGTTCAAGAATTCACTGTATAATCTACATCCATGCCTAGTGTTAATTTTTTGAAATTTTTGTTTCAACAATCCCAAGCACCTAGAAAATGAGGGACGGGAACACCTCTGAATAATGGTCTATTTTTGTAACTTGTGTGCACAATACGCTATTCTTCTATCAATCAATGTTCGTCAGTCCATGTTGACTGTGAAGTGCTAAAAGAGATATCCAGGAAGTTATATAGTGATGGACACATAATTTATCTGCTCATAGTTCAATTTTTGCTTAATTACAAGTGTTTTGGGTTTGATTATATGTTTGTACCTGATGGGGTTACGAAAGGAGCTAGCAAATAGTCAAGACTTCAGAAGGATTTGTTGACCTAATAATTTTATTGTTAGTAATTTTAGTGATAGTAGCTTTGCTTTAAGGATCAAATCATTGGTTTGTTATGGACATTTGTTGATAGACGTTGGCTACATCATGCAGTTTGTTGTGGTGAGCGCTTCTTGATTTTGAATTGATTTTTATGGCAACATGAAAGATGTCTAGACTTTCATGTAGCAGGTAATTGGGACCGACCTGGTAACAAGGAACCTTCCATAAAACTAAATCCCACGGTGGTTCTATAATCATATTTTCTTTGAAAATGTTTCAAGAGAAAACAATGGTCTCAATTCAACACATCCCATGAGATCATTGAGATGTTCCCATTGGTTTCCTACTTGAATGTCTTTACAGTGTGAATGAGAGTGTGAATGAGGAGTCTGGTGGAGATCCCCACAATAAGTTGGAGAGGTGATAATCCATTGTCGCAGAGGACAATAACAACAACATTAACATTATCTCAGTGCCTCAATGGCTCCCACAAATTGGGAGGTAAGGCGGGGGGAGGGGGTCGGACGTACGCAGTCTTACCCTTGTGTTAGCAACACAAAGAGAATGTTCTGAATGACCCAAGATGAAAATTGCGTCGAAAACTACATCGAATGATTGGTACTTCACAATAGAAAGAAGCGCAATCACTTAAGGGAGCCATTTTGCTTTATTCCATTATAATCAGAACCAAAGAGTAATGAATTTTTGGGTCCATAAAAAAATGGAAACAGGGGCTCTTTTGACAATATGATAGATAATTACAAATGGTAAACTTAGAGATTGACCATGGAAGAAACCATCCTAGTGCTGCTTTAAACTCATGAGCTACCATGCCCAATACGGGCTAGGATCAAACTTGGTCAAGGAATGATTAGTTTAGTCACATATATAATTAGTTCGATGCCAATAGTACTACAACTTAAAGGATAGTTCTTTTAGTAGCTTCCTTTGTGCTCTATATTGACTGATCATTGTACTCATACCCCTACAAAATACTTGAGAGTTCTTGCATATAGTAGTTCTCTTCCTCTTTGAGTATCGATGACAACTCATTCCATTTCATTGTGTCAAACGTTGTTTAGTTCTATAAAATTCTTCTTTCATCTTGTCTCCATTTGACTACTGCTTATATTTAAGATCCAGTGATGAAATAGCATTATTACTTTTGACTTTTACTCTAACCATTTTGTTACGGAGTAAAGTACTTAACCAGGGATATTATATAAAAAGTTTGTCTTTATCTTACTCGATGTAGAAAGGGGCCAATTGCAATTATTTTGGGATTAAAAAAAGGAATGATAACAATATAAATGGAATGGATGGAATACCAAAGTGTATAAGAGCTAACCTTATTGCTGTTTACTACTTGTCTTCTGTATATGGAGTTAACTGCTCCTCATTCATATCATTAACAGTCTTGTTGTACTCACTTTCTTTGCCTTTAAGGTTACCATAGAGGGATATAAACATGCCAATTCGAGTACTTGACTGATCAAGTTATCATAATTGAGCGTCAGCTCAAATGCAATCAAACTTAGATTCCTGCGTTTGATATCAGCTCGTTTATGAACAAACAAGTAGCAAATGCTATGTAAACTACTGAAAAGTAGGTCATGTAATAATGTAAGCAAGTATTTACGGGATTGTCGAACAAATTTGTTTGCAAATGTGAACGAGCTTGTTTGCCGGAATAAACTATGCAGCAGGGCTCTACTTGTAATCGGTTCATTTTTGAATGAACTAGGGTCTTTTTTCTATGTAAACTCATATATGAGCTTTTTTGTGCTTGGTTACACCACCTCTGCATCATGGGAACATTTGGAAAACACAACTATCATTGACTCATCATATATGTCAGTTTAAACTTTAAGGTGGCTCGTCTATTGTTATTGCAGCTTCTTAATCCAGAATTTTATCTAACTGTCATATGCTGTATAGAATTAAAGGTTTACTGATGAAAGCATGCGGTTATATATGTATATACATTTTCTTCCTAGGATGTAAAAAGTTGGAGTTTCTCCTTGCCGTTCATTTTTAGCATATACTCTGCTGCTCAAAATAATCCAGAAAGAACCTCTTTGAGTCTTTGAGGCTGAAAACATCCTGTAAGAGAAGAGTAGGAGTAAAATGCGGGTAGAGAGACGCGGTTTTAATGCTTGAGCACTTTTTCTTGGGGACTCCCCTTCATAATGATAATGCGCAGATTGCTTTCTTTGATAGTAGTTTTATTTAAACAGCCTGCAAAATCTTTTATTTTTTGGGTTTTGTTTTGATAAAGTAAAATGGCTCACTAAACTAGTTGCGCTCCTTTCTAATGTGAAGTTGCAGTCCTTCAATGTAGTTCTCAACGCAATTTTCGTTTGGGTCACTCGAAGCAGCCTCTTTGTGTCTCTGACACAAGGGTAAGGTTCTGTACATCTGACCCCCTTCCCTAGTACTGTTGTTTTTTCGGTTGCTGTTCGTTTTTTTCAGAAGAGTTTTGGGGTTAATTGAAGAATGCTATTTATGTTATATTCTCCACCTTTTTGTTTTAGTGTTCAGAATTTGGGGTTAATTGAAGAATGCTATTTAAGTAATATTCTCCAGTGGAGACGTTTTCGATGCTGGATGTGCTTATACTTCTATAGTTGCAAGTGTATCATAGTGTTCAGATACCAAGACTTATTCTCAAAAAATGGTTGTGACGTGTGATTAAACATTCATGTTGTCTGAGTTTCAAATACTTTCCATCGTTCCTTTATTCATTGAAGATAGTGAAATTGGTACTAATCATTTTCCAAATACCTGATTTGTAACAGAGCAGAGGTTGTCTTGGATGCTGTACTAAGCCACAACTAATTACTGCTGTAGATCAGCCTTCAAAAGGACTCAAGATTCAAGGGCGTGCAGTAAAAAGAGCAAGCTTGTCCGAAGATATTTGGAGCTCTAGCACTTATGAAATGGATAATAGTGCAATTCAGTCACAGAGAAGCATTTCATCAATGAGCGCATCTAACCAGAACCTTGATCCCAACATTGCTGGTGGAAGCACCAGCAATCCTTCGGAATTTGTAAATCATGGCAAGTTTTAAGCTTTTCTTTTCACTTTTCACCCCATGCAGCATCTCCTTCTGTGTTCTTTACCCTGGTTTTGATTCCTGGCCAGTCCAATATTGTTAGTAGTTGATCAGTCCTTAATCCGCCCCCATTTGAAACTACAAAATAATAAATAATTTATATAAGTAAATTTCTCTATACGTACTTTATGCTTCCTAGGCCAATCTTTTCTCAACAATTGTCATGGGAGCCAAAGATTAATTACTCTTTGGTTTCGGATTATGATGGAATAAAGCAAAATGGCTCAGTAAAGTGACTGCGCGTCTTTCTATTGTGAAGTACTAGTCATTCAATGTAGTTTTCGACGCAATTTTCATCTTGGGTCATTCGGAAACAGTCTCTTTGTGTTGCTAACACAAGGGCATTGAGGCAATGAGGTAATGTTGTTGAGGTAATGTTGTTGTTGTGAGTTGGTCTCACATCATAATATTATGAGATCGTGTCACATGAGATTAAATATCGATAAAAATTGGGAGCAATAAACATAAGATGGACTTGGAGTTAGTTAAAGTTCACCTGTATTGTCAGGTAGTACACCAATGTCCACGTCCAATTCTGCGTTCCAGATATCTTTTAACTCACTTTCACTTTTAAGCTGCTGTAAAATAGAGTTGGTAAGGCCTTAGAGTTACTGAGAACAGAGCAACTAAATTAGACATATCGTACTTGCCTTCTGCAAAACAGATTCAATATGATTTAGCAATTTTTGTGAGCATTTCTTCTGTGATCCTCGCAAAATGCAGAAACCAACATTTAATATCTTCTCAACGTCATCTCGAGATCCAATGGATTCACAAGTCCTCAAAAAGCTTGAAACATGATCGGTCAAGTCTGTCCTTGAATCGCAGCGGCGGCAGTAGTATTCAGTATCTAGTCCAACACTACCTCCTACAGTTCCAGCCATATAAGATCGAAGAGCACAATTCACGTGCGCGGCATGGCCACATTTCGAACCATCACTAACAGTGGCCTCACATCTGATGAAACTGTAGCCTCCAAAGGCTAAATCTATGGTGTTGCAGCAAAGAATACAACAGCACTCTCGGCAGAAGCCCAGTTCACTGCAGCAAACGTCACAAGATTGGGTGGCTGAAGATGGTGATACCTCCTCTTTTACCACACTGGAGCAATATCTGTTGCCAGCTTTACATACTGATATGCCAGACATTGAATTGGAAGGAGACTGCTCTGTCACATCTTCAGATGATACATGCAATGATCCATGTTCATCTTTCAGACCTAAAAAAGAGAAACATTGTCAAGAAATAATAGTTTCAAAAGTAAATAATACCATAATCCTTTAGGTCTTGTTTGAATACCAAAATAGGAAGGAAAGAAAGGGGAGGAGGAAAGAGGGAAGGGCAAGGGAAGGAAGGGAGAATGGAGGAGGTGATTTCCCTCCAAATATTTCCTTTGTTGGAGAGAGGGGGATAAATTGGCCTGGCGGAGGGAAATGGAGGAATCCAATTTCCTTCCTCTCAAAACTATCCACCCAACAAGTTGATCCAAAAATGATCATCTGGAATCGGTTGAAATGAATCATCTTTTGGAGCCGTCATTGGATGATCCCACATTATTCCCACACGTCAAATTGCAATGAGATAAAAAGGAAAAGGGTGAAATAGGAAGGGGAACGGAAACATTATACAAAAATATCCTTCTCAAATGGACAAACCATCGTAACCGGTTTCCATTATCTAGTCCTCTATTGGCGCCACTCTCACCTTCTCTCTAACCACCTCATTTCTAAGTTGATCCTTCTTTGTATTAAAAAACCAAATGATTTTCCACTAAACTCATACTCATGTTCACTCGCTCAGGCCTTAGTTAGAAGGCATAGACCCAACTAAAAAACTAGTGCATACTCACCTAAAACCCCTCTGTAATTCAAATGACTTTTGAGTAAAAAAACAATATGCATTAGGGGACACTTCTACTTGTAGAACATTCTCCAACAAAAAGGCTTTCATTGACCTAATTCCACACAAGAGCCCAATCAGATGGATTCCTTTTTACTACCTAATGAGAAGGTACTCTTCTTAAAGTTAAGAGAAGTATAAGAGGAAGAATGTTGCGCTTATGATATTAGGATGACACAATAGAACTTTTATATCTACCTACTTCAATTACATTAGTTGCATTATATTGTATTGTTAAAAATTTAAACAAACCATCGCAATAAGTATACTACTTTAAAGTAAGCATCCTAGAGGTTAAGATGTGCCACAGAATTAATGACAAAATACAACATGATATCATTTGCAAGATATGATGAATCCCGCTCAAAATAAAAAGCATTCGAATTTAAAAAGAGTAAAGGACAATTCTGCACACCATTACACATAGATGCCCCACCAGCCCCCAAGACACCAAAGTTCCACAATGACTACCATGTATTCTTATCCACAATATAACCAAGAGAGGAATACTAAGTAGCTATAGTACCAACGGGAAAATGAAAAGATAAAAATGTAGGGTAATAATGAATCTAAAGAAAAAGACTAAATATGCGTATAGGGTTTGCATAGCTTTGTAAGAAAGTAGCTACCACAAAAACCCACCAATTCATTACCAAAACTTGCGTACCTTTGAGCAGATATGCTTGCTTTGAAGGAATCTTCCAACTAAAAGACGAAAAGAAAGCATTGACATCTTTTCCTGGAAATTTGGATCGAACATAGTTTTCAACAGAGAGCTTGCTAGCAAAACCATCACGTTTCCTTCGAGCTTTCTGAAATCGTATAGGAAGATACAAGTATCTATCCAAATAGAATCCTGAGGCCGCTAATCTCTTTCCAACCCTCCACCCCCAAACATCACCAGGACATGGCCAATCTACAGGTGCAAATGGAAGGCCTTCTCCCTCCTCCTGCGGTAATACAGGCCAAAGAAGTAGACCATTTTCTTCTATCCGAGTTATACAGCCATTGTTAGCATCATCAATATCGACCTCCATCAATTCCTCTCCG
Organism: Silene coronaria; assembly: GCA_028566215.1. Classification (NCBI taxonomy): domain Eukaryota; kingdom Viridiplantae; phylum Streptophyta; class Magnoliopsida; order Caryophyllales; family Caryophyllaceae; genus Silene; species Silene coronaria. The sequence goes on along the minus strand of JAOWBH010151453.1, from coordinate 1,483 downwards.
GGTTTCAAGATTTCCTCATTTTCACAAGTCATTATAACAGTTGGACCAACTGACTGTCTCAAACAAAATAAAAAATATTCAAGTCTCATCCAAACAGAAATATATCCTTAGACTCACAAAAATGCAGCCTATTTGTCAAACCAAAACAATTCAGAAAATTATGATATAGAATTTTAATATAGTGAAATTAGCTCGAATTATTCAGATAATCAACAATCAGAGACAAGATAAAACTAAATAAATTATCTCAGTAAATCAATTCAGACTTTTATGTATTGTCAAGCAGTCGACTTAAATGCGTCTAATTGATCAATGAAGCTATCTAGGAAGAGCTATTGTCAATGTAAAGTGATCCCCTCAATTATCCAAAGCAATAGCCTCACAAAGGAACTAGCCCTGGAAAAGAATATATTTCGCCATAATCATCATCAGTGACCATAAATACTACGAGTAGAGGGATTTCGACAACTAAAGAATTGCAAGTCCGAAAACTAACAAGTCGAATTGTATCAATTATTGTGCCATACATCAGCACAATTGACTCTTACAATGAATGAATTTTCTGCAATTCTAGGCAAAACATATGTATAGATCTTAAGAAAGCCATAAGACTAACATCAACGCAAACAACAACAAATTATAAAGCTGAAATACCAAATATAAGAGAACAACAAGATGCTACCTGTTGTCGTATGATACAATCACATGGAACAAATCTCTAACATTTTGAAATCAAATCAAGCTCATTTTAAAATCAAAGTGAAGAAATTAGGGTTTGCGTTGTCGGAGATTAAGGTTTGCTAGCTCCGGGTATGGCAATGGTACAAGGTTTAAGTTCGATTACACGGTGTTTTCAGACACTTGCATTTAATTTTCTAGCAAATGTAGTTAATCAGACAACAATGTTCAAGATCTTTTCATTTTTTTCTGAAATTTGGTAGGTTAATTGAAAATTCGGGTTTGTCATTTATATTTTTACTAAAAAAAAATTTAATTTTTTCTGCAAAAATTAAATTTAAAATATCTATATATATAATTTAAGAACTCGCAAATATAATTTATGTCAAAATAAATTTACAACAACATATTTATTTACTTTTCTAAATAAACTACATACTTAAGTAACAACTATTTATATTATTTGAAAATGATGAAATTAGCATGCATACCTTTACCTTTAAGCACTTTTTCTTATAGCTAGAGCACAGTTATGACTTATGATTTTCTTTCATCAACTTTGTCTTTGTCTTGCTTCTTTTTCTTTCTTTTTTTCTTGTTTTCTCTTATGGCTCCCAACTTCTAACCTATATTGGTTGAATTTAGGGCATGATTAATGAATTCTTTTTTTTAGTAATTATTAATGGGCTTTTACTATTATTATTCAATAGCCCAATAATGTAAACAACAACTCTTCTATAGGTTTGTCCTCGCCCTAATTGGCCTAATATTTAAAACTAAATGAAAAACCAAGTTGCTATACGAC
>JAOWBH010151442.1:0-12122 GCA_028566215.1 Silene coronaria | reverse complement strand
GACAGACCATCAGATGATCCTCTGAACTTAAGATCTAGTGTGTTCCGTAGAACGTTCAAGTTATTATGCCAAAACTTCACAATTTTTTTTAAACACCAAAAATGAGCAAAAATAAAATATAAAATAAAAATAAGTGTACTTAAACACGGATCCTCTGAACTTAAGATCCCAGGATCTCACTCTCTCAGTGACAAACCAACCCGTAAATAAAGCATCGACTTGGTTTGCAAGTTAAGGCACATTAACTAACATTTGCCAATTCAAGGGAAATAAAAAAAAAATCTTTTAAATTTAAAGACAAAAGCACGATGCCCTTTCTTTAACAAAGCCAAAAGACTCAGTTCGTATCATTCTAACTATGAAAATTTTCATGATTTCATTAACACATGGCTAAGAATAGATAAAATACGGAGCAGTATCTAGAATCTAGATAGAATATGTGAGTAACAAATATAATACTTGGGTCATTTATCGGGCTGGCTCCGGAATCCAGCAGGAACAACGCTTGCGGAATGATCCTTTGTCCCAGTAGCAATATCCATTCCCTGTGTGTGCACCGCACCAGTAACTAATCAGGCTTATATTTCGACCAGTATACACAAAATCAACACAACATAAGTCCATGTAGGCTGTTTCTTTTTCAGTATGAAAATATTTTTGTAAATATTCTTCTTAGAAAATGTTTCCATTTTGAATGGAGCCAAATACTCATTATTCTTACCTCTCGATCATGGCATAAGAAAACAGCTTTCTTAAACTGGTTGTATTTCTTTTTATTGTAAAGTAGCAGTCACTTGATACAATTCTAGACAGGAGTTTGTTATGCTGTTAACGCGGGGTCTCCTTATCCCGCCATTTACATGAGGCCTTCGAGCACTAGCGAAATTTGTTATTGTATTCTTCTTATAAATACAACACCCCCTCCCCCACCACCAACAGCACACACACACACACACACACACACACACGCACTAAATCATTAAGACTTCTCTCCTATTTGAGAAGATAGGCATTCGGTAATCCAAACACACATAAGTTTCTTAAAAAAAAAAAAAAAAGAATCATACGCATATACATAAAAATGCACCTGGTTGGTTGGGGACTGTCCAACAGTTCTCTGGGGTCTGGCATTAAGATCGATCATTGTGGTGTCCATTTGGGTATCAGTGCCATTATTGCCATCTAGAGTTGGAACTACAGATACTAAATTGTTTTGCTCTCTCTCTCTCGTCAATGAGCCAGATGATTGATTTGGTTCCCTCCTAACTTCCGTTCGATCTGCTTGTTGATGGTTGGAATCCTCAGCCCGTACAGAATTATCACCTGGAAACTACAGACAAACACCCATAAGTGACTGAATCAAGGAGCATTAAGAAAAGATAAATGTGACTACCAGAAGAACAATTTGCAGAATTTAAGTCTCAGACCTCCGCTCTCTGCCTTAATAGAAGATACCGTCTGTGTTTTCTTTTGCCGCCAACATGTACAACCATATCGCATTGGAGGCAAAGCGAACTCCCGTCAATTTCACAATAGAAGTAGGCTGCATTGAAGTTTCAATAAATCAGCTTTAAAGAAACCAAAAATTTACATGAAATGATCTTAAATGTGAGATGAATCATACAAAGGAAATATAAGAAAATAGACAACATACAAACAACCCACCTGGTGCATTTTCACAAATGTCACATTTTGGTACAGCATTAGGGGCATCAAGTCCAACGCGTACATGTCTACTAGCAAGCTTATTACACAAATGCACCTGCCACAACAGATTTATCAATAATATGGACAACCAACAGAAATTGAACTTTTTTAGTTATACGATTCAATGTTCCAGACTTCCACGCACTAGTCTGGTCATTAGAAGTCAGAACTATGGAATCCTGAGAAGTCTGAAGTCCTCAAAACTTAAGAATTAAATGTTCTCCGGAAAAATGGAGTAAAATCAGTTACTTACTTCCTAGTACTATTTGCCTATTTGGAACCAAATACTCTTCTTATCATGACTGTAAATCCCAACCCTTTGAGAGACCTTAGTTGGATGGTTTGTTTGAGGCTTTTTATGTGATAGTGTCATCCAATAGTTAAATATCCCATTTTCTTTACCAAGGAATAGGTCCCGATTTCCCAAAGTATTTCACTTTCCCTGATTATTAATTGAATTGAACAGCAAATTGAGGTCAAAGGTACACACAACAACTGCACTGAAATACCCACTGCCAGAATTGGGATGAGCTGGAAAGGCAATGATATGTCATGCAAATAGTTCACGGGATAAGGAGAGAGGGAGGGAAAAACTAAATAACTGAAGAAAAGGGATGTATGTAAATAAGCCTTGATCCAAAATTGCTCATAATTTGTATTAATTGATGGAGTGCAAATCTATTCAGGTTAAACAATACTTGATGCTCTGAATTCATTACAGGTGTAAATATACCCAGAAAACCCCATTACATTTTGATAAAACAAATCTGTATCTTCGGCGTAGTTTGGATTGAGGGTGCAATGAGAGGAGGGGTATTAGGTGAAGAAAAGAAAAGGAAATGGATGGATGGATCATGGATGGAAGGAGATGGCTTTGGTATGCAAGATATACGAGTAACGAAGGAATCCCCCAATATGAAGGTAATACACTAAAAGCTATCCATATCTCTCACGTGACGACGGCATACAAATATACAATCCCCCAAATAAGACAAATATTTTCACTGGCACTTTTCTCCTCTATGACCTCCAACTGTGCACCACCTCCTTCTAGTCCTATTGTCCTCTAACCAGGATCCCTCAAATCCAAATATGCACTTTTAGTAATTACAAGCAAACATGTGGCAGTAGTTGGTCAGCAACCAAATGACAATTTACACTAAAAAGCAGTCAGGAGAGCATAAAGAACAAACACAGTCTCTCATAGCAATGTTGATCAGACAGCCCAGGAAATAGTGAAGTTTGACACTTGACCACATGCTTATGTCAAATACTTGCAATGGCAGAGTCTGAGAAACATTCCACATAAGCGGCAGCTTTTGCAGGACTAAACGACAGAGTCAATAAGAGAGACAGAATTACAGATCATCTATACCGCCATACCCCACAGATTGTCAATGAGAAGATCCACACACAAGACACAACTTTCTATAAACTTCCCCGAGAAAAGGAGCAATTCATTAGCATGATAGCAAAAATCATTAGATTGCACCCAACAATATTCACGCTTTAATGCCAAAACAATGTAATGTTACTCAAACCCAACAACCTAGAAACCCAACGTCCTGACATATCACATTCATAACAAAGTCATTGTTTCAGCTACAAAACTACACTAATCTGGCCAACCTAAATTCATTACAAAACCATTCTTCCTTTCTGTGCGATGTAAATGGAGCCACAATGGTAGCTCGTAGTGTAGATGCAGACGGGTTTTGAACCCAAGCCATAAATTAACACCCTCCAGGCCTCCACTAACTTTATTACCTAAGCTATCAGAGATCTACAACATTGTTTCATTTCTCTTAGCAGCCCTTAATGCAATTCCAGAGGCTGTCAAAGTCTAACCTTTCAACAAACCAACCCACAAACTAGCATCAAGTAGGCTAACAGCTAACCCAACAACTACGACATTTCATGAAGCTGATTTTTTACCATGACATATTGGCATATTGCATAAGTCAACAGGAGGGCTTACACAACTCTATTGTCCCATCATAACATTACATAGAATCATAACCCGCTCTTCTCAAGTCATTTCCATACGTTTGTTTAAATTACGAGGACGTACTAACTAATCTCACTACCAAACAGAATCAAGATCAAATCTTTCATGAACTAACAAAAAATAAAAATAAAAATAAAATAAAAAATGAAAGAAAGATGTTACCTTTTCATCACAAGCACGGCAAAGAGCAGCCTCATCAGCAGCACAGAAGAAAATGGCAGCAGCACTCTCACAAACATCACAAAGGGTCCTCATTTTTTTTATTCACTTTTCTCACTTGCTCAACTCAAAAACTACGTCGTTTTAAAGGGCAAATCCATGGAAAACACAGATTTCAACAAAGCATTAAAGCTTTTTTGTTATCTTATTATTAATACTCCACTAAAATAATATATTATAATAATAAATGGGATAAAAGATGAAATGAAAAGATTGAAAAAGATAGATTAGATTTTGGGTTAGGAAGAACAGGTATGATTAAATAAATAAATTGTGGTATGATAGCAAGTAGAGTAGATGGGTAGGTGCATCATCCAATATTAGCAGTTGTTCAATTTAGTTTATTTACATTACATGTAAAATAATGGTTTTGTGTCTCTGTCTCCTTCCTTTGGCCTTTGTTTTGGAAGGTATGAATTGACAAATAGTGACCTCTTCTCTTCAATTTCCACGCCTCGTCATGGATTTATATGTGTCACGCTCTTTTATCGTTTCCTCATTGTGTTTTTTGTTTAGACTATTCCTGCTGAATACTCCCTTGCTGATACATGTAGGTAGGTAGGACGATAATATTCATACGGATCAAGTATATACCATTTGTATTTGTCTTATATAAACACAAATACTTGATCCATCTTGGCTTAAGACCGATATTGTTGTCTTAAATGAGAATTTATGATGCATGTTTGGTGATATGGTTGTTCACCCTATTCATTGATCATGATGTTAGGGGTTCGAACGTTCGTATAGAGAATAGAGCCAACTTCTGTACTACTAGTTGTCTATACCCAATAAATTAAGATTATCAAAGATAAGTGATGACGTTCTATGGAGTATTTCGTATTTAATTTGGTTTTATATTTACAAGAATAAGAAATCGAATTTTTGAGTAATTATATAAAGCAAAGATCTATATTCCAACTATTGATATCTCTATTATGTTGTGTTGTAAATTTAAGCGTTGTCTTATTTTCGTGTTTCATCTTATATATCATTACATTAATCTTGTAACACATTATTTTCTTATAATATTTTCAGAGTGTTTTTCATGCTTAATGCTTAATGCTTAATGCTTAATGCTTAATGCTTAATGCTTATGCATTTAAAGAAGAGACAGTGGGATGGAACAAGAAAATGAGACCGGTGATCTGATTTGTGATCTTGCATTGTTCATGACTATTTCCTTTTAGTCCACAACCATTACCCTTTTGTGGCTTTGTGGATAATTTTGTTAGTGTATTTGTGGATAATGACTTTATGGCTAATGAGGTTTGCTTATAAATATGACTTCCCTAATATGAATCGGCTTGTCTCATTGAAGACGACATTATCCGTCATAAGCTGAAGACGGATAGTGTCTCTTTCACAATATCACAAGTGGGAGGGCAAGCGGAGTGTTCCTTTTAATTTCCACTCGATTTGTCACTTGCATATTGTGAGAGGGACACTATCCGTCTTCAACTTGTGACGGATAGTGTCCGTCTTCAATGAGAATTTGTGAATATGAATATGAGTATTCTCTTTAAAAGTTAAACATTAAAGCTAAACCTCATAGCATTTTAGAAAATGTTATTTTTATTAAAAAAACAACAAAATATACCGTATGTTTTTCAGATGAAAATAATTAGTGATCTGAGTTATGATAATTCAAAACTAATTATCAAATTAACAGTCATTTAAGAATCAAATTTTAAAAAAACTTGGAACAACATACGTTATAATAAATAGTAAGTTTTCCTAAGACAGTCTTAAGAACTCTAACACCCTCCTTTTCATCTTAATATTATTTAAATCGATTAAAAATACATCTTAATTTAAGATCATCTGAAATATGATTGTGTGAATAACGAAAAGACTACACTTCAATTAGATCTACAAGTATCTAATAAATAATAAATTATCTCGAACACTTTTGAAGATTCTGTCGATTAACACTAGAAAAATAAAGAAGTTACAAAATAATAAGGTAAGTGGATTTGAGTCCGATTTATAGACATAAAATTAATGGATGGTTGAGAAGAACTTGACTTAGGGGAAGAGTAAGTCGAGAAGGGACTAAATGATCTGTATGTCACATGAACATCTTAAAAAATAAAAATAATGGCCACAAATTAAGCTAAAGAAATGCGAGTTATAATCATGGGCCATAACTTATGGTTTGAAAGCTAATTTGAGCAATTTCAGCCACTTACTTCAAAGTTCGAATGACCTCACTAACCTATTTTTACACCACAAACCCTTTTCCCTTCCTAATTTGGCTACTTTGTGGAAACCATACTTGATACGCCATTAGCTTTTAATTTAACAATGATGATGCTGCACTATTTTTGGGGCCTATAGAACGTTCTTAGACCAAGTTTATCTATAGATTTATCCAAACTTTTCTCAATTTTCATTAACACTCTATTTGGTAAAATCAACTTAAAATACTTAAAAATTAAAAATTAAAAATTTAAAAAATTTAACTAAAACCTGAAAATATAGCTGAAAATTAGGAGTTAATAAGGTGACGGATAACCCGTCACACATGCTTATTACATAGCAAAAAAAACTTGACACTTCTTTTATTTCCCCAAATTGATGGAAGACATAAGGAGTGAAGATGAATACGAAGTGGTAGTGGAAAAAGGGAGTATGCCGGGAACGTCGTAGAAAAGAACCTCAACCCAAGGCATCACGGAAGAAGAAGGAAATATCAACCCCTACCCCTGCTCCAGTCATGGTGATAAGTGACGCTACTCTAGAGGAGTAAGTCCAGAACATGAATAAACTCCTTGAAAATATGATGAAGGAGAATGAAGAAAAGAACAAGAAAATTGATGAGCTTCAGAAGAAGGTGGTGGCACTCCGTGACAAGAAGACCCCCAACGAGAATGGTGACACTGACAAAGATGAGGACACCGATAAGGATGTTGACGAGGATGACAATGGAAAGCCTAAAAATGAAATTGTCGCCTTCACCGAAGAGAAGCTCCATGAGTTGATAACCAAGACAATCAAAAGTCAGCTAAATGATAGCTCGACAAGCAACGGGCGCTACATGAAGCCTTACACAAAGAGGATTTACAGCCTGCACATGCCTTCTAGTTATCAGCCTCAAAAGTTTCAACAGTTCGACGAAAAGGGGTTAAAGCAATATATCGCCCACATCGTCGAGACATGCAGGGACAGATGGTGATTGTTTGCTAAAGCAATTCGTGCACTCGCTCAAATGGATCGCGTTCGACTGGTACAAGGATATGAACTCTGAGTCAATTAACAGTTAGGGTCGCATGGAAGATGAATTCCTTAACCGATTCTACCACACGACGCATCGTTAGCATGAGTAAGTTGATCAATACAACTCAGTGGGAAGATGAATCCGTCGTCGAGCACATTGACCGATGGCGCGTATTGAATCTGAAATGCAAAGATCACTTGAGTGAAACGTCAGCACTCAAAATGTGCATCAATGGGATGAGATGAGACATTCTCTACATCTTAAAAGGGATCACGCCGAGGAGTTTCCAAGAACTGGCTACCTGTGCCCATGACATGGAGATCATGCTCAAAGGACATGGCAAGACTCAGTCAACTTCTATTGACAAGAAAGAGTTCAAGAAAACTAATAAGGGCTTCAAGTTATCCACAAAGGAAACAATGGTCGTTGAAATCTGCAGTGCACCTATGAAGATCTCATCAGAGCCTAAGTATGAAAGGAAGAAGGAGTCATTCTCTTACAATTACCAGCGGGAGAAGCCTACATTTAAAGAGTTGCAAGTTAAGAAATACCCGTTTCCTGATTCTGACTTCTCGGGGATGCTGGATGATCTTCTAGAGAAAAAGGCTATATGGCTGCCAGAGTCCAAGAGCCCCGAGCAAGCTAACAAGACAAGTGATTCTAACTACTACCACTACCACGGGCTGGTAAGTCATCCCAATGAAAAGTGTATCACATTTATGGAGAAGATCATGCAGCTCTCCAAGGATGGGATGATCATTCTTGACTTGGATGAAAAGGTAGAAAAAAATCAAACTACCGCAGTCTTGAAGCAGCCTGAGGAACCGAATATGTATTAAGGATGATATGTTCATATGTTACAGTTCGGAAGTTTGGATCCCGTGGCGTTGTGGATCCAAAGGTCCCTACCATCACCACCTCCAATATCATTAGAAGCAAAGCTAGCTCCCCAGGATAAGAAAAGGGATAAGGAAGATGAAGAAGATGATGAAGAAGGGTAGACTGTGGGGACGCGCAAGAAGTCAAAGAAACAAACAAAGCAAGCAGCGCAACCAGTCCAACACCGAAGAAAGCGATCAAAGAGGACAAAGCCACGCCGGTCCAAGGGGAAGAAGAAGTCTAAAACTGTGGTCAAACCAGATGTCTTGCCTATCGACGTGTTAGAGCAAGAACCCCTGAGTCTTATTACATTAGTAGAATTCTTCCCACAAGATTTCTTCAGCAAGGTTACTATGTGCACCTTCTGAACTATTGATGGTGGTGATGATAGAAAATAAATAAAGGGAGGAGAAGAAGATGATGCAGTGCCATCATAACCGTCTCATCCTTAAAAGGAAGTTGAATTAATAAATGCTCTTAATGCTCTTCCTTCAAACATGGGGTGGAGACAAATATTTCACTTGGCTAAAGAGAAGCAGCAATTGATACTTCAAGGGTTGGAGAAGTCGAAGTTGTACGTGGGAAAGATGAAAGAAAAGATAAATCCTGAAGAGCAATCAAGTCAATGGGTCTCTTGCAACGCAACCTTGACTTCTTCAGTTGAAGATCTGCTTCTTGGGCCTAAGCCTCACAATAGGCCTCTTTATGTGTCAAGGTACATCCAAGGGCAGAAAGTCAAGTGTATCTAGGTAGATGTAGGCTCTCAGGAGTCAACTTCGTGCGAAAGGCAACCATGCAAGAGCTAGGCATCACAGTTGATGAGCTCTCAAGCAGTCGAACAGTCTTTCTTGGATTCAATCTAAATGGGAAGCGCGCAGTTGGTATGATCCGAGTAAACCTTAACATGGGTGCTCTTTCTTCTAACACACTATTCCGTATCATTAAAGCCAAGTCGTCGTTCAAGTTGATCCTAGGACGAACTTTAAAGCACGAGAATGGAGTCGTCGCTTTAACCCTCTATCAATACTTGAAGTATTATTGTGGCGGCGAGAAAAAAATAGACGGAGATGTCAAACCTTTATCTAAGAATGGTGCCTTCTTTGTCGATGCAAAAATTTTCGAGGAAAATGGCACGTCTAGTGAGTTCATGCCAACCACTATCTTTTCAGTTGGAATATGACGTAAGTCTGAAAAGAAAATCATCTAGGAAGATACAGCTGCAAGTTCTACTAAGGAAGATGATGTCAAGCTAAAATGCAAGCAAGGCTAGCGAAATAACTACTCCTATTACATTACCTGAGAAACAAAAAACGCCGCAGAATAATGCACCACCGATACTGCGCTACATTCCGAAGTCTCGCTGCAAAAATGGGGACAGTCCTTTTGTAGATTATCCAACAAAAAGACAGAGCCTAATGACAAAAATAAATCAAGTCAGGTGATCAAGAAAGAATGGGTGGCAAAACTCATCACACCTCTGCCAAGTTCATCTTAAACAAGCTGGTTTTGTTTGTTCATCTGGCCAATCGTCATGTGAGGAAAACAAAGGGATTTTTGATTCCAATGCTTACAAGCTACTCGCAAAGGCTGGATATGACTTTAAAAATCCGAGTCCTCCCTGCAAAGTTTTAGAAATTGAGCCATATGGTCTTAACAAGGCACAATATGAGCTATTCAAGCAAGAAGGGAGCTTCATGGTGACCAAGGCTGGGCATAGATTGAAAATTGGTGCTTGTAAAAAATGGGCTATTACGTCTTCTCAGCACATCACAGTTGAAGAGGTTTGAGAAGATGAAGTAAAAGAAAATGTGCATTCAGCTTTTGTCTTTGACCGAATAAATCCGTCTGCAGAAAAGGCCCGTCCATCTGTATTCTCGTGGTTGGGAAGACCAAGTCTCAAACAAACACACTTCCGTCTATGGTAGGTTAAGCAATCAAGGTTAAAGCAAAGTCAAAACGTTAACCTCTTTGTTGTACACGAACAAGAAGGGCACCATACATGATCGTCTGAGCGATCCATCAAAAACAGTCTTCAATCGACTAGGGTCTCCCAAGAAGGATAATAGTAAGGGTCATCCTCTCTCAAATTCTGCAAAATAAAGAAGAAGTAAGAGTAAGGGATGACTTGAGAATCGCAATAGCCTCTTGAATGAAGCATATGCAAATAGTGGAAATCATCCAGTATGAGCCACTCAAAGCAAGAAGGCGTGTGCTAGTTCTCACTAACCAGTCAAAAAATATTGAAGAGCCTGTTTCGTCATCTTCACGTCCATCTGGTGCAAAGAAGCCAAAAGACTTACCGGTTGCAACGTTATCATATCACATCATAGTAGAAGAGATATCTGACGAGAATGAAGAAGTTGAGACTAACGAGGCCCATGAAAGTCTAAAATACTTGAAGACGGGGTGGGGAATCGACTGTGGATGAGCTAAAAGAACTCAACCTTGGAACTCTTGAAGATTCTCGTCCTATATATGTTAATGCTTTGTTGACTATGGAGGAAGAGGATGAGTATTACAAGTTGTTGGTCTAGTACAAAGACGTCTTTGCTTGGAGCTATAAAGAAATCCCAGGACTTGGCCCAAAAGTTGTAGTTCATCGTCTAGCAATCAAGAAAGGCATCAGTGCTAAAAAGCCATCACAGCCTCGTTTCATCCCGGAGCTTGTACCTGAAAATGAAAAGAATGTCAACAAACTCAAAGAGACATGTTTCATTCGCGAAGTTAAATATCACACTTGGATAACAAACATTGTCCTAGTCAGAAATAAGAATGGACAACTGCGCATATGTGTAATACCGGTATTATTAAGATGGTTTAAGAACTTTTTTAGGATTAGTGAGTGGACCCTTAGGTTTAATTATAACCTTAATCATCGTATAAGAAAGTAAGGACTAGACCGAGTAAGATAGTAGTGGACCAAGTAGAGTGCACTCGGCCGAGTACAAATGGTACTCGACGGAGTGGGTGCACTCAGTCGAGTGGTTTGGACACCTGACCGAGTGGAGTGCACTCAAACGAGTGCTCGGGCACTCGACCGAGTGGATCTGGGCAGACGCGTTATAAACAATGTCGGGACCTTATTTCCCCTAACCCTAAATCATTTCCCTCTTTCTCTCTAAAAGCCTGCATAACCTCTCCCTTCTCTCTAAAACCCCTCCAAACCTTCCTCATTGGATTCTAAGCATGGATTTGAAGATTGTTCACCTTCATTTTCTCCCTTTTGGGCAGTTTTGTAGATTATGTTAATTAGTGAGTTTAATTAGTGTAATGAGTAAATAAGGGGTAATAATAAGGCTTTTTACTTAGTATAAGAGTTTAGTTTGAATGGGTGCATCACCATTGAGATTTGTGTTGTTTGAACGATGAATAATAGACTTTTGGGAAACAAAGTTCGCGCCGAAAACTTTGTGCCTGGCTGACACTCGACCGAGTTCCCCTTGTACTTGACCGAATGGTCGCTTACTTGGCTAAGTGATCCCTTCCACTTGACCGAGCGACTCCTTACAATCGACCGAGTGATATGTCGTTGGCCTATACTTGGCCAATATCCTACCACGTGTTGCATGTGTGTGCTTATCTCATGTTTACATCGGTTACCTTGTATGTGGATGAGCGTAGTACCTTTATACGGTCGATGTACACGTAAATAGTTTACTTACGGTTTATATTATTCGGTGTTTACCATTATGCAATATGGTTGTGTGATGATTGAGAATCGATGTAATGTACGCTTACTAGTGATGATAGTGTCTTGTGTAATGCGGTAATAACGTTTATATTACGTAATGATTGTTAGTCTATGTGTCCTTAATGATGATTAAATGCGTGAACAAAACCTTGTACTTCTTGTAATCGGAGTTATTTATGATGAGTAACCGCGGATGTGTTGAGGCGCGTGCGACGGTACCATGGACGGATTTGTCATAGTATATGTGAGGCATGATATGTACGGACGTGAGAAAATTGGTAACAATTGAACCATAATATGAGTAATACTTGGCGACTACGTAATTATTTTATGAACCCGTATATTTTGACGTTGTAATGTGAACCTATTCTATTCATGTGTGTGTGTATATATATATA
>JAOWBH010151431.1:0-12122 GCA_028566215.1 Silene coronaria | reverse complement strand
CACTTGACCATACACACTCATCACTACATTCCTAAAGCTCATGAGACTATCACTCATCATTCAGACCAAACTTGACTCTTATTCCAATGACTAATCTACTCTTATTCCAATGACTACCAGTGAATAAATTGAGTAAGTTTGTTCTAAGACAAAAGAGGTAAAGGAGGGATTAAATTAGAATAATTCAAAGGATGAAGTAATTTAGGAAGGGCACCAATAGGTTGGATTATTCCTATAAAATAATCCCAAAAATTTTACACAATTTTTAACTACTTCTTACCAATACTCTGAATTCTCAAATATCACAACTATATATAAATCCACATAATGGCATAAATCAAGCTAAGCTCGTCAGACACAATTCTCTTCCAATTACGATAACGAATTCGTACCACGTACATCCTTAGCCAACGTTGACATGCTCATTTCCCCCTTTTATCCTTACATATTCCAAAGTGCAATCATTCTCATCTCCTTTCCTAATCTATTATTTCTATATTAGTTATACCTACAATACCACTTGACCATACACACTCATCACTACATTCCTAAAGCTCATGAGACTATCACTCATCATTCAGACCAAACTTGACTTTTACTCCAATGACTAATCTACTTTACTCCCTCTTCACTCGTACCCATCGTAATCGCGTATGACCACATGTCTTTCTCACGAAACCGTACAAATCCCAAGGCGAAGCTCTCCACATCATAATGTCCGTCCTTAGAAGGGTCATCTTAAAACTGTCATAACTTGAGTTCTAGACCTGGTATTGATATGGTTCCAATTGGAGGTGATAGCTTGTTCTCTTACGATTCTAACAGAAGGTCACATGCAATACAATATCATCAATACATGTATCAACCTCTACTCATACTCATGTCATCTTACCCTTCCACTAACTAAGTGAGATTAATCATCATCATAAACATCATGAACATGTTATAATGCATTTCTACTATTAACAATTACCCACCATCATGTAATAATCTAATTCCCACCATAATATGCAATAAATACTCATTTACAATATATCATGTTATAATGCAATTCTAATAACAAGGCAAGATATATAGCACTCATATTATTGAAATTGAGTAGGAAAATCCTTCCTTTTAGCAATCTCCATAGGCAAATCCAAGACGAACCCGAATCCGTCTCATAGACCGTCTCATCCTACATAAACCATGTAATTACTATCACAGTACATTCTATACACTTATACTATACAAAACCCCTTACTACTACTTTCTAGTTATCCAAATTACTCACTAAAATAATTAATTAATCACCCATAAAACCCCCCAAAAATTTAGGGTGAAATGAAGAATGGAAAGGTGTACCATCTTTGAATCTAAGCTTACATAACAAAGGAGAAATCCCGGGAGACTTTTAGAGAGAGAAGGGTGTTTGGAGGCTTAGAGAGGGAGAAGGAAATGATTTAGGGTTAGGGGAAATAAAATATCACTCAAAACATAAACGCCTCTGACACATATCCACTCGGTCGAGTATCCAATTCAAGCTACCCGGCCGAGTGCACCTCACTCGGTCGAGTACGCTCGTACTCGGCTGAGTGCACTCTGCACGGTCTAGTACTTACTTCTTTACTTAGCTCATAAATGGTCTCTCATCAAGTCTAATATTCCTTTCATAATCCCAAGGTTTCTTAATCAGTCTTAATAATACCGGGTATTACAATCTTCCCTCCTTAAAATGAACTTCGTCATCGAAGTTTGCCTCACTATTTCCTTTAGTAATTATTTATCCCAAAGTCTCACTATCGACTCTCATGCACTTTCTCTCCATGCCTAACCAATATTTTTATCCACACCTACTCTCCGAAACATGTTATGTTCAACATATATACATCTCAAATCTCGTTTGTTCACACTCATTACTTCCTCACATTCCTTATTTTGCAGTTTCTTTCCTAAATCTTTCACAATTATTACATTGACAGAAAACTGAGAGTCGTAGGTTGTTAGGGCCGACTAGAGGACGATGGCATGACAACGGGGCGACGTTGACTAGTGGATTGGTGGCGGTGTCAATGTAGGATAAGGTGGTTACTGGTGTTGGTTTTCGTGGTGAATGTGGTGGGGGTTGGTTGTTACTCATTCCATTTGATTTATTCAACCGAACAACTTAGCAAATCAAAGAGTATTCTATTCCTTAACCTTCATTTCTCGTTCTTCATTCTATTCCCCTACTCTTTTTAACCAAACGCATCTCTTACTTTAGACAAAGAGAACAAGAGAATACTAAGGAGTTTTGTGTTTGATAATGTAAATCCGATATCTCAAAATGTCATGATGTTCCATTTTTTATTGAATGTTTGCAAGTAATCTTATGTAGGTTATCTTAAGACTATCCACAAAGGCAACTCTTGAGATTCTTTAGTATAAGACATTATTTATGATATGGGTGAAATAACCGGCAATTAACTTACATAAAATAATTTAACACAAAAAATGGGGCTTCCCTTGTGGACTGGTATAATACTCCGTATTTCTGATTTGGAGTACTCGGTCGAGTATGTTAGTCGAGTAGGGGTTGACAGAATGGTGTGGCTATTGGAGTGTGTTTACTCGGCCGAGTACTGGTGGTACTCGACCGTGTAGGCTGCACTCGGCCGAGTACACTCGTTACTCGACCGAATGCCGGTCTGTTTTCGTATTTTTACGCGGTCTGATTAGGGTTATTAAAAGAGATATTAAAACATTTTCGTCATTTCATTTCGTCATTTCACTCTTAAACATTTTCTAAAACTCCCTTAATCACCTTAATCATTCTTAAGCAAGGATTAATATTCGGTGTCGGGATTTCATCATTCGCTGCGTCGATCGTAGTGTAAGTCTCGATCTTTGTTTATTATTCAGTTTTATGGTGTCTTAACCCTAATAAGGTTTGAATTAGAGGTTTGATAGTATGATTGTGTGGTAATGGTAGAATGTTAATGTTATAGGTGACGACTTCGTACATGACCATTTCTAGTTGTTGATTGTGTGCTTGTTGGATTGCTATCGAGGTAGGATTTCCCTACTCAGTAACTATCGTTGTTGTGTGTTTTGATGTGGTTATTATGAGGTGATGTTATACTGATAATAATGTTGATTATGATGAGGTTGTGGTTGTTTGTTATTGTGAAGCCATTGCCGGAAGATGGTCTTCACCCACATGTATCGCCTCTTGTGGCTCCCGTCACAAGGGGGATGTGCACATTAAGGATTTGGGTTCGCTCGGTGCAATGAGCTAGAACTTTGATGGCTAGGCTGCGGTTTACCGCCGGTAGGGGCGGATTACCTGTTGCGATGGGAAATTCATATGATTGGCCTCAGAGGTTGGAGATGATTGTGGTGATTGATTGTTTATGCTTATTGTTACGACATTAGTGGATATGGATAGTATACAGACCTTGGTGGCTTTGTTGTTGTATATTTTGTATGTTTTGTCGTGATCCATCCGATATTACCAGTGGATGGTGAGCAGTGGTTTTAGCAGGTGATGATCATAGTTGATATGTAGCTGCAGGCATGGACAGGAATCACCTGGCTTGATCTTTGATAGCTTCCGCTGAGTCTAGATAGTCATAACTTTATCATTTGTTTGTTGCTGGATTGTATTGTATTTTGAGATTTCATCTGACGTTGTAACCGACTAAATTTTAAGCATTTTAATAATTGTTCTATTATGGTCTATTTGATATAACTACCTCGGGTAACCGAGATGGTAGCATCCTTATTTACTAGAGAAGGTCTTGCTAAAAGCTTCTTAGTAAGTGGGGGTGTTACAATTGGAGCCTGGTCTCTCCACCGGAGTCGAGACCTATATCCAAAATATGTCAAAACTTTGGCTAAGCAATGAGCACCCCTTATTTCCGGGTGTACAGGCCCGGTTTACCTATCGGATCCGAGACCATTAGGTCACAAGCTTCCATTTACTTATACTCAAATATCTAATAAGGTAAATTCCTTATATTTTTTCTCGTCCATAAACTCGAAAATCATTTATGTGAGTGTATATGAGTCCCCATTCTCATACTCATAATATATAAAACGTCCCAAGTTCACCTATACTTCGATTGAATCCCAACTACACTCAAACAAACAAATGATTACACTTAAACTACTAACATTCACCCCCCATTTAAGTGAAATTCTTTAATCAAACCAAACTTATACTTCCTCCATTCCAATTATTTATATACATATGTTGAATATATATGTGTTATATTTTAATCAAATATGTATAAATGATTGGAATAAAGGAAGTATATAAATAAAAATATCACAATGATTGAATTTTCATCGAAGTGAACTCAATATTTTATATTCGAGAATCAGAGTTCTTTAAGTATTCAACCACTTCAACTCATTTAAATGCAAGAAGATGAAAACATCATACAAGTTTCAAGTTCAAGAAAATTTTAATAATTATTACTGACAAAGTCAGGCCTGAATTTTAAGGAGTAGCCACACTCTACACTCATATAGGTGGACTCTTTATAATCGTGTCCCACGAATCATTTTTTCAAAAAATCCATTAAGAAGATAAACTTCAAACTAACTTATTATTCAAGTTCGGTCACATACTTTCGGGATATTGTAAACAATGTGCTCCAAATATCCAAACATTGCTAATATGCTTTCCACATTAAATTCCGCTTCTAACGCCATACTAGTGGGGACTAGTGTTTTAAGCCCTCTAGTACATCCCCATTTCAAGTCTTATCCGAACCACCACCCTAAGCTCCCTTAAACCACCCGCATTCACCATTTCCCCCCTCTCTTAAAGACACTTGATATAGTGGTTTTAAGGGTGGTGGAGGACTAGTGTCTTACTGTTTTTAAGGGCGGGGAAGACATTTTGGTGGTAAGGGTGGTTTAAAGAGAGTTTGGGAGGTGGTTCAGATGAGCTTGAAAAAAAAGGACTAGCGATATGACAAGGAATCCCAATAGGATTTTAGTGACGGTGGCAGTACGCTGGTCGTTATTGTAACACCCCCGATTATCCGGCCAAGATAATTGAAGGTGTCACCGCCTCGATTGCCCGAGGTAGTGTTTCAAAACTTCAACTTACAGAACATTTTATAAATAAATACAATTTAGTGATTACAACGACTTGAATGAAAGTAAAATACAACTCATCTATGTCTACAGCATCTACCAAATCTATGTGGTCGACTTCAACTCGTAGAACGACACAAATCCCGATCACGTCATATATATAAACCTGTAAATAACTGCTCCCCATATGATCAGAAATATCATATGGTTCAACATAAGCTACCCCGAAAATAGGTGACAATTTACACAACAATACAAACGTCAGTTTCAATAATATAAATAAACGTGATAGACGATAAACATGATTATTATATGAAACATAGTTATGATATGCACTATGAATGCATCACACCGATCATACCTGAGTCTCCAACACTGATGCCAGGGACACACCCACAACACCTACAACCTGGTGACGGCACCGCAACACCGCTCATCCCCACTACCCGGACCGCAGTCCGAAACAAGTACCGGGACGCACCCAAGTATTAGGCCCGGGCACTAATCGGACCCATGTCCGACGTTACGGCGCACTGTAAGTCTCTCAATACTCAAGCCATTAATGTGCACATCCTTATTGGAGTGGGAAGCCCCAATAGGCGACCCAAGCGTAAGACGGTCGTCCAACCGTCTTACGTCTCCTCAACAACCATATATCACAATCACCACCACCACCATCCACCTCCAACATACGTCACGAACACAATATCACGATATGCAACATAATATGCCAATTATACAATCATCCCATGAAGCAAAATTTCAACATGCCAAACATGCTATTTGAATCATTCTCATGCTTATGATATATATCAACACAATATGAGACCAACCAACAATTTCTCAACATTATGCCATGATACAATTATGCCAACAACAAGACTATCCATTTTCCCTTTTTCACATGTTATAATGCACCCAACCATCATAATTACCTCTTAATGATACCATTATGCACTAATCAAGTTGTAATGCGTATACCCTAATTATGTGAACCAACAACAACATTAACAACAATATAACAACATTATTATTGAAACCGAGTAGGACTAACCTACCTTTTAGCATACTCCATGAGCAAATCCAAGATAACCAGAATCTGTCTTGTAAAATCGTCTCATCCTACAATAGTCACATAATAACTACCACAATACATCCTATACAATTATACTAA
The DNA here is from genome assembly GCA_028566215.1 of Silene coronaria. NCBI lineage: Eukaryota > Viridiplantae > Streptophyta > Magnoliopsida > Caryophyllales > Caryophyllaceae > Silene > Silene coronaria. The sequence goes on along the minus strand of JAOWBH010151431.1, from coordinate 5,881 downwards.
TTAAAACCTCTTATTATTACCCTTTATTTACCCATATAACTAATTAAAATCACTAATTAAATTAACCCACAACCCCCCAAAAGTTAGGGTTAGCACAATAATAAGGATAAAAGGAGGAAGTAAATGATAAGGCTTACCAAGAATCCAAGAAATGAAAATGGTGAAAGTTACTCAACAATGGTGGAAATACATAAGAAGAAAAAGAAGAGGAAGAAGAAGAAGATGATGAGTGAATGGGTTTTGAGAGAATATGGTTGGTGAGATTTGTGTTTTGTAAATAATGATCTTGTGAGGGGAAGAGTGGATTACGGATAAGGAAATTCAGATTTTCTCTCATGATAAGTCCCTTTCAAATGGCTCCACAACAAAACAAAGCACCTAATCCCGTCCAGATTCCACTCGGTCGATTGACCCACTTCACTCAGCCGAGTAACACCCACCAGGACCATGCAATGAATGGCACTCGGTCAACCCACTCGGTTGAGTGCCAGGTTTACTCGACTGAGTGCCCTGCTACTCGCCCGAGTACAGGCTCTAGTAATTCAATGTGTTACAATCTTCCCCTCTTAAAATGAACTTCGTCCTCGAAATTCATACCCGACTCTCTAACATGTCTCTCTAAGTCTCAACTACGCTCCAAAAGAAGGTCTCTACAGCCAATAACACTAACTCAACGAATAATAAGGTTAACCTTATACGCGACTCGTACTACCGTACTACCCTTAGTACTAACTATCAAGCTCCATAATAGAACACTACTAATCCACTAATTCAACATCGACTCTCGAGCACTACACTCATCCTCACGTTTAACCTATCGTCATCATTATGGGTTCCATGATACTAACTTCGTTTAACAACAAGAACATCGACCAAATGAAATGTTACCAATTGAAATGTTGCATCCTACCTCCTTAGAATGAACTTTGTCCACAAAGTTCGCTAACACGCATAATTTTACTTTTTCAATTCGCCAATACTAGTGCAATGATACTCGTCGGCCCCACTATAAGATCCATTCACTCATTCATTCTCAATTACGTAATATCGCGGGCGCCCCAAGTAATAAATACTGTAAATGTCACCAATACTTTAATGATATTAACATCCAATTATTTCCTCTGTTCTAAAACCAATTCCATTATGTTTCATGCTTAATAACACCTCGATACTCTAGTTAGATAGACGCATACCACCAACTGTCCACCAAGCACTAAGTCCTTAGTTATTCATGTTCACTATCATCATCCCATCCCACTGATAACCGGTTATCATTACAATATCAATACCGATAACTATTCCCATACATAACATTCTCTATAACGATTAACTTATCTCGAATCATTAATCTCGTCACCTAAAATTTATGGTGAAATCCTCTAAATAATTTCCTCAACTAACTTTTCAACATTGCTACAAAACGACATCGTCCATGATTCATGCACCTACTCCAACTACATAACATGTGACCCAAGGTTCTTGTACCCAAAAGAGGTCCGCCCAAATATCATTACTAATCCCGTTCATCCATTAACATGACACTCATTCTCAACACTCTGCTCCTACTACTCCAACAAAGACTATGACCATGTCACCTTTAGCTCAAGTAATACATACCCCGCTAACTACTTGCCACTATCGGTCTATGAAAGACTCAACTAATCAAGCTCATAAGTGCTCCAACAATTAGGCCTTATTAACAATTATCTATGAAGATATATCCACACGACTCTTGGTTTAAAATTCTAATCGACCATGTATATACCACCCGTTCACTCATATGCAAGAATTAACGGAACGCATACAATAGTACCGAAACACAATATATACCGAGCCACATGACAGAAATGGAGTGAACATAATATTTCAAAATGAATAGTTTAACAACCGTCATGTCTCATCCATCCCAACCGGTGACGGTATCGCAATACCTTCACCAACAACTTTACCGTAGCGTGAAGCACAAAGGCCACCTTTATATCCATCGTACTTAATGCAATCTCATGAATACGGTCTCAACACAACGTTATTCATAAGGAATGACACAACCACAACTCAAATAAACAGTTGATAACTAGATCACATTGTATAACATGGATATTTCACATAATAATTAGAAGACAACTTTACAATTAACATCCATACTTCTAGTCATAGAGTCAGAGTCTAACACAACTACTTTCACGCGTCATAGGTACATACTCAACTTAGACAGTTGTAATTCATAACTCAAGTGGTCAAGATTTCTCAAATAACATAATTAGACTCGTATGCCCTAATTATTAAAACTAGAACTCATCCATGATACGACTATATAGCACTATATCCTTACAAGGCTCATCCCAAACTCGTAACAATTTCCTCAAGATGTCGAATTTCTATTTTCACAACCCGCTTTCAGTTGACAAATTTGTTCTCTATCCTACAAAATAACACTCCCCTAAAAACCGACGTCGGTACAATAATATAATCATCGTTTAACTTGTCACACTCATATAACCCTCCTTAAGTGTAGTATCGTAAATCTAACATTCAATCTCACACTATCTTAATTACAACCCTCAATCCTCTAAGTGTAAACTTCATCTCGAGTATCTCTCAAGTTCTTATATTTGAAACTCCTACCACTTAAGTCATGCTAACAACAACCACAAGATTCCATACAAGTATATTAGTGCCTCATTTCCTATTAGATATCTCGACCAACTAGCATTTGTTTCACGATTTGCCAAGTATAGCGGTATCTAGCCTTAAATCATTATAGTGTAGCTATAATCCAATTTCCTACCCATGCCATAAAATTTCCGGGACTCAACATGAACTATATAATTAAGCATAATTGCTCTCAATAGTTCCACCATAAAACATTATTAGAACTTTTATTTCATACCTTCCAAGATCTATTCTAGTATTACCGATTACGTAAAACTTATCTCCACTCGACATAATTGGTCGCCTCGAATTTCATTATTCCCTTCCCGAAATATCTATTTACATATTATATCGATCCTAGATAATCTTTTAGCTTACATGCCGTTCTAATACTCTTTGATATTCTTGCCTCATAAAATCGCACTATCACTTATAGACAACGAAACAATGCTTCCTTACAAAATATCGTTACTAGTCTAAAAGATCCTTCCTCAAAATTTCATCACTTCGCTATCACAATTTTCATGTCTCTCGATTCCCATGCCCGTCATTATCAACATATACCTATATGCAACTAATTTCATTTAACATTCCTTCGTTTACCTCCCTTACGCCACTACTTAATCAAACCCAATTCCACCACGAACAAAAAATACAAGCTTTAAACAATGGCATTTTCACTCAACCCCTAACATTATCTCCTTCACGATCTCATACTCCTACCTACACGGCTCAAACATTCATCAATGCTTAAACTTACATCAACCCCAATAACACACATGTCTCACATTCATAGATCTCAAGATCCGACTTTCACTTATCAACATAGTCGAAATCATTCTCTCAAACATTTTTCGTTACAATAATGGACTCATCCTATTCACATTTCCCTTTTTACAACCGCCCCGTTACAAGCCCATTCTTACACGAATCATGCGAATCACAAGGTTTTATCCCCTATATTATAGAATCCATTCAAGTCATGGCTTAGTACTAACATATAAGCAACTGCATGCTAATAACCAAGGATAACATAAACACATAGCCCCCTGACTCAAACATGCAATCATAGCTGCCCAACAGTAGTACTCGGTCGAGTAGAGAGGCCCACACGATTGAGCAGCCACCACTCGGTCGAGTACTCCGAGTACTCAGCCGAGTGCCTCACCTCTAGAAACTTCCCAGGTTCTGAACGAACTCCACTCGGTCGAGTGTCAGGGGCCAGTTGGTCAAGTGCCCCTTACTCGGCCGAGTTCCCGACCATACTTGCTCGAGTAAGACTCTAAAGCCTCTACATATACCCCAACACCACCTAAACTCGCTTGTAGCCTTATTTCGCATATTTCTAATCGCATAATTAGAAATAAATCATATAACCACAACATGTAGATAAACCCGTAAACGTATCTACCATATTAATAATATTCCTTATTATATGTCAAGATTGGCTACCACATTACTATCCATACAAACTCATCAATCATTGCTCACATAAATTCATCTATCCATTCACACTCGCTACAATTATTCGCCACAAAATAAACATTTCAATCCTATTTATCATATAAAACATATTTAAACACCATAAAAAACACATTCATTGTAACACCCCGCGATTCCCGATATTTCAATTATCGTTTAAATGAATTTAATATTATTTTAAATGTTATTTTAATAAAAATAGCGATTTATGAATAGAATAGTCGTATTAGTATTATATTAGTATAATAATATGTTTTAGATCGAGTTATAGGATTCCCGACTCAAGTTGAGTCGTTTGGGCTTGAAAACCGCTTTGGGCCCAATAGCCTTTCACTACAACACTCCCTTGGTAGTGTGTTCATCTTCATTTTCATTTCATCTTCACCACAAAACACATTTTCTCCATAAAAGCTCCATCCCAACCAAAACCGAGTTACAAATCCTCGTAGCTCATTCGTTACTCATCCGTTTCCATTGATTTTCGCGCCTTTGTTCTCCTTTCTTCGTTCTCCTTCTTTTTATGTAAGAAAATCCCGCCTTTCTTCATCTTTTTCCGGAAATTCGTTTTCTAGGGTTTGGATTCCTAAACCTTGTTTGTTGATTTATGTTTAGGTGCGGATTTGGACGACCCGGAAGCCGATTCTTACATCATTGACGAAGAACTTGATTGAGAAGACGCTAAACAAGGTAACGGTGATGGGTTACTCGACTTTTCATCAATTAGATTAGGAATTATGTGTTGGGATAGTTGAATATAGGATTATGTGTTCATATGTTACATTTATGGTTGATGAGATGAATGTTTGGAGCATATTATGAATGTTTGAATGAATTTGATTGATATTGTTCACATATCATGCTTTTGAATCAAATGTTAACAATTGGTTTCCATTTTTTCCGTATCATGCTTTAAAATCCGTCTTACATGTTTGCCCTATTGGATTTGATGATATAGAAACATGCTAGAATGGTTGAAATACGTGTTTGCATGATTTGGAATCGATTGTGGATCGTTGAGGCCAAAAACCGCGAACTTGATGTCCCAGCCAGCCAACCGGCCGCCGGTGGCCAGGCCGGCTGGGAACACACTCCCCTTTTACGTCAAATTCCAGTACCAATATGGCCCAGCCGGTGGACCGGCCACCGATGCCCAACCGGCTGGGAGCCCCCTTCGTTTTATGCGTTTTGAGGGTGTTGTTTGGACGGTGGACCGGCCGCCGGTCTTTAGACCGGCTGGGAGGCCACTGTTCTTGTTTTTTATTCGTTTTCTTATCGCATGAATGTATGATTCGTTTATACTTTTAAGTATGTTGTAGGTCATCTAATATCGTCTCATATGACTTGATTGCTCATGCTAGTCACCCGGTTATGCGTGATAATATGATTATGTGAGTTTATCGTACTTTGCTACCATGAATGAACATGCTATGGGGTGTTGACGCTTTTACACCACTACCTTCGGAGTTTTGGCTCGATAGTTGAGGGACCTCATTCTCGTTCCGCCCCCTCCCAAGAGGTTATGCCGGATGGTGGGTACTTAACGACGGTTATGTCGAATCGAGTCTTGGATGTGACGGTTATGTTACATGTCGTCTCGGATAAATGTGACTTTCTGAGGATCTGGCCAGGTTAGACTGAGAATAAGATACTTGATATCGATGTCTTGCCGAGTGGAATAGAGTCTTCGAGTAGTAAAAGGTTTCCATTACTAGAACGTTTTGCATGTGTCAATTTGCATTTGCGAAGA
>JAOWBH010151420.1:0-12123 GCA_028566215.1 Silene coronaria | reverse complement strand
ATAACTTTCAATGCTTTGCTATGCTTGTAACCAATGCTTCTTGTCTTTGAGATTACTTGTACACCATGCTTAGGTTTAAAGAATACTATCACATTGACACACAGTTATACGCATGACATCATTAAAACACACGACCATATTAGAATAGAACTATCATATCGATATGGTCCAACAGTGGCCAATGGGCCCGACTCTAGATCCTAATCTCAAAAAGAGAGGTCGTTTTTGGGATGGTTCCCAATATTGTCTTTTCCATAAAGGGCATGGACACGACACTGAGAAGTGTTACAAGTTCAAGTATACCTTCCAATACATGCTCGATCATGGCATGATATCTTTATCAAATCTAGACCCTTTAATATCGAAGAACAACCCTCATGGGTGTCTTACTCTTCGAAAATAGGAGAGTCTCCTAGATTGTTCTCCACCCATCATCCCAAACAATAAGGACGAGGTGCTCAAATGGATGAATGTTCAAAGCCAAATGTCAAAGTCAGTTGCTGGATGAGAAAATGTTCAAGCATGAGCCGATGATTAAGAGTTAGAGTACAAATCTGAGTCTTTGGCTTTCTATCTCATAATTATTCTAGTGTCTTTCTTTGTTTCCATTTCCGTTCCTTGTGACAATCTGGGAGCTGTCCTATGAGTCACGCGTTATTCTTGAGTCTATGTACAATCCTATTAATCATTTCAATAAAATAAAATACAATTTTCAATTCACATAATATTCTTTCTTCCTCTACCTTTCCTGTGGCAACGAGAATTGATTTGAGACATTTTAAAACGATAAACATGCCAAGTCAATATGGGTACACTTATGTGATGTTCCGTCTGACTTGTAAAATGCCGGAAACTTCGTGTCCAATTCCTTACCTATTCTATGTCTGGCCATAGAAACCTATTAGCATAACCCGATTTAGGACGAGCATACTTCAAGAGATTCTCGGACGAATCCAAGCAGTTTTCTTGTTAATGATCAATGACAGAAGGCAACCCTATTCCCCACAATAAATCATCCCATCTCACAAAAATAAAAGATCGACCCATTTTAAATAAACGGTGTCAGTCTGACCCATGTCAATAAGAAAAGATCAAATGTTACACGTGATTTAGTACTTCGATGCTTCTGGAGGAGGATCCATTTGATTGGAGCTCCACATTGGTTGTGAATTCAATCGTGACCAGGAGTATGAGTAAAGGACCACCCTCAATTGTTCATCAAACACTGACAAGTTGCAAAGGCGCCAAATTGCTTGCCAATTCAAGACCAAAACTATGTTTAAAAGACAACTTGGCCGAAGTCCGAAGCAATACAACAACAAATCCTAGATCTCAATCTAAGTCCAAAGCAAAGCAAAGATAGATCTCGGACCAAAAAATCCGTGTCTGAGTTTGAAAGAAGCCTGATATCCGATGCCAAAAGTCAAAGACAGAATCCTAACACAAAGATACCAATGGTTAGCTAGCACCACACACAAGCCTTTATACACCCTAAGTCCTTCCCAAGACCGTTACAGAGAGATAGTTAGGAATTTTGAGAATCCTCTCAAGCTTGTCAAGTATACCCTAACCTTTAGGGCTAAGACATGGAAATTTGAACCAGCATCAATTTATCTAACATTTTTGTGCTCAGGCTACATCAAACATGCGACCCCATTTCCTTCCACATCGCTAGCCATAACCTTATTAAGCCTTAACTTCACAAAATCAAGCTCCAGAAATTTGTTCATGTAAGCCTATTATTTCCGAGATCCACTTTCCAAAATATCCGAGCCATTTCACCTCGACCCAGACACGGAGCATTAGATACTTTGCTACCCGGAACAGGACAGACCTAATACATCATTAGGGTTTGCTTTTAGCGTGCTCACATGACAAGGAATATTTTTATAACTATACCTCTTTGGTCTACGATCAAGGAGGAATTACCTCAAATTGATTCTTCGAGTCAACAAAGGAATATATCCTCGTGACCCATGCACTTTAAGACCCTAACACCTAGATTAGGCACACACTCAGAACAACGATCTGGTTTGATTTTACTTCATGTGAATAAGTAGGCAGTCGTCTAACAAGGACACGACCACCCCTTTTGCAACCACCCTTTTTCTCAACCATCCCAATCATCATCTTTCTACCTCAATGAATTGAAATTCCTCTCAACCATTAGAAACATCTCAACCACATTTTCAATCTTATACATCTCTACTGGGGGTTCCTTTTTTAGCGTCGCCTGGTTTCCACTTTTGCCAAATTCCCGAGTCATGTACTCATCCTGGGGGCTTCTTTGCCGAGGTGCCACCCATCCTTTATTCCTCATTTATCACTCTTCAAGTCTTAATTAAGTCAAGCCAATGCTTAATCCGAAAAATGACAAGATTTTAGATCGATTCTCCAAGTTATCACGTCTCAATAAAGCATTCCACAACAGCAAACAATGGTGATGGATGTCTAAGGAAGATAGTCGATTGATGCCAGGGAGAAATATGTGTCCTCATCCTAGAAGATCTTGTACCTGATTTACGTTGTAACACTTATTTGGCCGTGGGTTACGCACTTAGACTAAGTCTGTCCACGTCATCTTTGTGTCGTGACAAACCTAAGTCAGCTTTATGTGATTCATTCAATCCATTACAGTGTCAGTCTATATCACGTCTGTAAGTCTTTTTTTTCATTGCGTCAACTAGTCTGTAACACTTTCACGTTATTGTATCAGTCTACGTCCGTGTGAGTCTCTGTCATGTCAACCATGCGTCTATAGCCCATTAAATACGCATAACACTCTGAAAATGATTATATTTTGACTTTTAAACAATTTTGCAAAGAAATGCTTTCAAGACCTTTATGTTTTCTCGCGCAAGGTTTTCATACTAACTGCTTATGTACTAAATTGCCTATGTGTCTCTATGTTTCTATGATTAGCGTATTTGTGTGGCCACTAAATATGCAGATAAATGTAAGAAGCAAAGCTCTCTCCAACTGGGGCTTCGCCAAGCCTTCATTCTTCCTCAGTGGCAATCAACACCGTTAAGATATTTCCTAGCAGCATTCAAGCTCGAGTTCATCACTCATCCTTTCAATTCATTACAAACAATTTAGCACAAATATTTGGCATAGACAACTTTACCTTGAGCAGTTCCCAGGTGTCTTGCCAATGAACACAGACAATGTTTCCTCGCGGAGTTCAGCAGAGATGCTGTCCTCCAGAAGTTCCCAGACTAGAATCTCCCTCGGTAGGTTCCTATATCTAAAAAATGCACAAAAATGCCTCCTGTGCTCTCACGCCTAAACCATGCAGTGTATTCCCTTTGGATTCCTTAAATCTCCGAGTTCTTATGCCCAAAAACACAATTAACCTACCTTTTGGTTCATATACCCGACCTTCTTTTGGTTCCTATACCCCAACTCATTTTTGTTTCTACACCCCCAACAACTCCTTTTGGTTCATATACCCTAACTTTTAGGTTCGTATACCTAGCCAATAGAGTTCATACACTTCTATCTCTTGGATCACAATCCTTTAGGATCATATTCCCTTGGAGTTCCTAAACTCCAAATCTTGGTTACCCTTTAGGTTGAACTTATATTTAGCCTCCTTTCCATCGATGTTTTCCCCTTAGTGCGCATACTCTAGCACAAAATCCTTATATATCTATTAGGTCTTACTCTCAACTCATATGCACCTCCGGAAACATCTTAGGAATGAAGTCTCAGGTATGGTCTCTTCTTATAGCCGTCGAGCTTCCTTACGTAGTCTAATGGAGTTTAAACAACTCTCCCCAATAGCCGATAGACTCTAAACTGTTCTTGACGACAGGTCCTTGACTCAGTCCCCTTGAGTCGCCTCGCATCGCCATAGATTGACCTGAGGGCTATAGTTTGACTTTCGCCTTTTCGACCCCTTAGTCGTCATCTACGTGCCTATACCGTCAGTTTTGCAGTAATTAGAGTTCATTTGGAGTCCGGGTCAAAAACCGTCTTCATTTTCTAAAACCATCTCAACCCGAGTCAGAATATTCTGGAATTCAATTGCCAAATATTATTTTATTAAATTTTCGAAAAACTATCTTGCCTTGCGGAGTAAGGAAGTTGTATATCTTCCTCTTTCCTGTTTCAAACCACAAAATCTTTCTTACTGAACAGGTAACCATTGGAGAGTTGACATAGCAGGTGCTGCGCCTCTAGGAAGAGCCGCAATGGCTACTGCTCCCTTTCCCGGGCTTGTTTCTCAGCTGATTCTGTCTTTCCTAAATCTTACTTAGTGTTTAGCATAAATAGAGGCCTTTATACCTCATATTTTTCATGCAAGTTTTTGTCCCTTCTCTTCTCTCTCTTAGCATTCTAAGACCACGTGCTTTTGGTACCGACAACAACGTGCATGATCTACTCAACAACGTTTGCCTAAATCCTTTTGGGTACCCGTCACATTTTGCATCACCGACCAATTTGACCACTACACACCAACATTATTTAACATTAATCAAATTACCTTTCCTTGTTAATTAAAGTGCATCTCTATACACATTAAAATCGAGTCGGGTTACCACTAAATTGACGTTTTAGTTAAATCTCGCTTCGCTAACATGTAAGTCTGAGGGTGTAAAATCCCATTTAAACTTGTATTTATTATTTTTGCATTTTATTTACGTTTATACATCATAATATTAATGTAGAAACCATCTTTAACCTTTAATAAAATCAAGCTTTAACCCGAATTAAGCAAACAGAGCTGATCTAGCGCTAGAGAAAACGCATCAGTAGATGCGCCATTTAGAAGGGTCGTAGCATATGTTGTGCTTCTTTTGAGGTCGCCTGATATGCTAATCGTCTTCTCCTTTCGTCTTGGTTTGCGTGCCTAATTCCCATTTTGATCCGAGGATCTTTCCAGATCCGAGGAAGATCAGCTTTCTCCTTTTATTTTACTTTCCAATATTTTTCAAAGATTCAAACTTTATTTCTTCTAGATTTAATTTAGGAGTTAATGGTAAGATTAATACCCGAACTTTGATTTTTTTTTTTCGGTTAAGGGTCTAAACTATCTAACTTTCCAGTTAAGGGTCTCAAAGTTAACACCGTCAAATATTTAACGTTAAATCAAATCATACGAACTCACAGTATTCTTGAAACAAAAAATAAACAAAAAGGGTTACATTGTTCACCCAAAACACGTTTACAGCTACTAAAAAAATACAAAAAATAAACAAAAAGGGTTGCATTGTTCACCCAAAACACGTTTACAGCTACTAAAAAAAATTCTAATGTCAATTGCACCAAATATGATATTGTTCCTCAAAATGTATTTCTTCCAAAAATTCTTAGAGCCTCAATGCCCATGTCTTCGAGTTGATAACACGATCCGTCTTGACATATACTTTTTTCTAGGCTTCCACTACTCAGAAAAAAAATTCTACTAGTCTTTTGCACCCAAATTCTGAAAAGGAAACGCATAGTTTGTAAGTCATATGCAACCACTAACATAGAAGAAAATCGTACAAATATATAAATGATTTGAAGTTGTTACATCAATTGCACAAAGTAAATTTTCTTGAATACTTCATCAATTACCTTAAGAGTACGACTAGAAGTCGAGCTTCTTCCACTTGGGTTAATAAGAGATGACGTGCTATGTGAGGCGATGCTGGTTTGAGACTCGTTGGATGAAACATAATTATGTGTCGTAGTGATACCACGTAGTGTCTGTTGACCTTCAAAATCAGAATAGTATGCAACTTGCCTCACCTGTGACATCGTCATTTCATACCAATTTATTTAATCGTAAAAGAATTATTAATTTTAGAAAACTGAATGATAAAAAGAAAACGTAATACCTGTCTCGTTGTTGATTGTTGCCCTCCAAATTGTGTCATCTGAGGATGATTATATGTCCTCGTACACAACTAACAAGAAAAAATTATCATTATGAGAAAAATTAAGCATGATACAACAAAAAGAAAAAGAAACAGAGTATTATATATAGTAGTATTCGCTTACGTTTCCTACTCTTTGAAACCCATTGGGATAAGTGTACATCCCAAATCCTCTATTATGCATTGGTGGGGCAGGTGCCTGACTTTGAGACGAACTTTCGAAGGAGGGCGGCTGATTTTTGGAGCTCATCCTGCTCTTAGAAGCCTGTTGTCTCTCTATACCAACCAAATTTGCTTGTGGTACTTTACAACCTCTTGTATTATGACCCGGTAGACCACAAATTGAGCAATGACAAGTCGTACCTACTCTACTCTTTTTAGTAGTGCTGCCCAAATTCTCGCCAGGCCCAGGCTTTCTTGCTTTTTTCGGCCTACCAGCCTTTACCTTTTTCAGCGTAGGAGCATTTATTTGTGGTTGTTGCGAACTCGGCCATTCTCTAGCACCATTTAATGGCTCCATCAAATAGTTATACAAGAGTCTCATGTAAGGCTACCCCTTTTAGCAAATGAAATACCAATAAAAAGCATCTGATCATAATAATATGACAAATTAAGTTTGGTTAAAGTCAAAATCCCTCAAAATTGAGTTATACAATTACTATTATCTATAGGTACATCAATTCTCAGATTAATTATATTTGAAATCAAGATTAATCAAAATCAATTTCATTAACCCTAAAATAAAACGACGCAAATCACAAAGATGAAAGAAATTAACCACTTACTTGATCTTGTTCAATAATTACGGATGAACTTTGGAGCAATGGTGTACAAATTTTATTGCTTAATTGATGTTGCTTGGTCTGCTTGTTTTGAGCTTTCATGGAGAATGGAGGTACAGCCCGTACAGAGTTTTCTACAGTATTATTTTTGGGTTTTGGGAGGGTCTATGACTTTTGGGGTTTTTGTTTACCCGCCTTTTTCCTTGTTAGTGATATTATTAACGGCGTTAAGTCTAGACCCTTAACCGTAAAGTTAGATAGTTTAGATCCTTAACCGGAAAAAAAAGTAAAGTTCGGGTACTAATCTTACCATTAACTCACATATTAGGTATTGATATTTCCTAAAATAAATAGCTAGTGGATTCATGTTAGTATGTGAAATACATGAGTGGGAAAATTAAGCGGGAATATTGGAAGGAGTGTTAATCTTTTAGTAGATAAGGGATGTGATGTTCAAAATTCAATAATATTCTGCTTGCATCTATCTCGAAGTCGAAGTCTCATTTTGTAAACCCATAATTATTATGAATTGGTTATAAATTTGTATTGAATGTGTACGGGAGATGAAGAAAGAAAACGTGAATGTAATCTGATTATTATGATCTTCGAAAGTCATTACAATGAGATGATTGTTTGTCTATTTAAAGTAGTAGTCAAACCGACTTATATTATAGCTTAACTAGTCCTAGCTAACCACCACGAAACTGTAGTCAAGTCAGTAGATAATCAAAATTCTTACATCACCTTACATTCTTACAATATGAGCAACTACTATTCTATCAAATTTAGTTGCTTCAGCCAACTACAACACTGAGCTTTACTCTTGCTTACATCCACCCCTATCAAGCCTCATTCTCAGCATTTGTCGTGCACCTGGAATTACAGTCCTAGGATGTTTAACATACAACTCCATTCTACTCCAATTTCTGCACTCCCATACACCATATATCAAACCAGAAATAGCTGCCATCACAAGATGTTTCCTCAGTAACGACTTACATCTCCACTTAAGAATCCAATCCTCTACAGTCCCTTGCCAATGAATTTGTAGGCAGCACTGCATCATCTGTAAGCACATCCTGCTAAACTGACATTCAAAAAATTGATGCTGATGTGTCTCTTGATGAATCCCACACAAAGAGCAGATGCCATCATTAATAACCCCATACCTCAGCAAACGATCCTTAGTAAGGAACCTCTGCTGTATGTAGATACAAGTATTGAAATTATATTTAGGCAAAATCTCAGTCCCCTTTGTATAAGAAACCTTGCAGCATTACAATTTTTCATTTGTAGATTTGTTAATATGTCCATAATATACTTTCTATAGTTTCTTTATACTAGTAGCATCTTTAGAGATTTTCAATCCAAGAAAATACCTCATGTGTCCCTATATCTTAAATTGAAAAAGATGCAACTAATTTTCTTTGTCTGCGTTAATCTTAGTTATTGATGTGCCTGACATTAACACATCATCAACAACAAACCAGTAGCACATTGAGCAAGTAATTTTTGAGGTCATGTTTAGCAAATAATGAATAATACTCCTGCCTTGATTGTTTGTAACCTAATCCTTCTATAAAATTAATCAATTCTTTATTCAATTGCCTTGATGCTTTTTTTTAAGTCATACAAGGATCTTTTTAGTTTACAAACCTTTCAGGCTGTATATCATACTTTTCTAGTGGTTCATAAAAACCTCCTTATCCAAAAACTATGCAAAAGGCATTGTTTAAGTCAAGTTGAAAAAATGATCAATTCCTTGTAGCTACTATTGCTAAATAAGGTCCTTATAATATACTCCATTCACTCCTCTATTTTCTTCCCTATTTCCTAAAACGGATTATTCAAGTTTTCTTACCCTTTCTTATTTTGGTAAGTTTTTATTAATATTATACTCATACCTCTCTGCAATTACCAAACCTCACCATCTCGTTTATTAATATTTAACTAGTTTGAACACTCGTGCGTTGCAACGAGGTAATTAACTTAGTTAATGTAAAACAAAATGCTATAAAGGTTTAATGTTAACTCTCTAAGACAATACTTAAGAGACATGCTTTTTTTTTGGTTGATACCCAAGTTCCAATGATCGATGACTTCTATTTATAATCATAGGATCACCACCCACCTTATGATAATTTTGTGATGTAGGACAATTCTACTACTTATACGAAGCATGACATTACTTTTCAATGTGGAATAAATAACATATTTTTTTCGCACATAGTTCGATATCCATTTCCATTTAATAATAAGCAATACTATATATGCGAATCCAAAATATGCTTCATATTTATAATCATAAGATCACCATCTTATGACGATAATCTTTCGATGTGGGACAATCCTATTATTTATACGTAATATATTCACCACACCTACATTATTTTTTCAATGTGGGGCATATAACGTATATACTAATAAGAATTACACCATCTTTAATATATATGCGAATAATCTGAAACTAATTATACTCTAATGATGACTCCTATTTATAATCATAGGATCTCCTACCTTATGATAATCTTCTGATGTGGGACAATTCTATTACTTATACTGACACTATTTTTTAATGTGGGACAATAACATATTAAGGAGTACACCATCGCTAGTTCCACATCTTTCTCGATTTAATAATGAGCAAATACTACACTATATATTAATTTCCGCACATTTTATTTCAATTTTTTTTATCATAATTAAAATATGTACAAATGATATGAAATCTATAGTCTAATAATATCATTTTTATTTACCACGAAACAAATTATATAATTTTCATAATTTTAAAGAACTCTCTAACACAATTCTAAGTTAATATCAGTTTGGGTTGATAAACAATTTCCAAGGATATTGCCTATTTATAATCATAAGATCACCCACCTTATGCTAATCTTTTGATGTAGTACAATTCTATTATTTATACGTGGTATATTCATCACACATGTATTATTTTTCAATGTGGGACATATAACATATTAATAAAGAAATACACCATTTTTAATATGTGCATTATTGATACTTTAATTATAATGCCCCGCTTTTCCTTTGTCGTGCACTCGACCTAGTAAGACAGGGCACTAGATCGAGTAGCTCTGCACTCGACCGAGTAGTGTTCGTGCAGAATTTCTGGGTTTCTTCCACTCGGCCGAGTAACTTATGTTACTCGATCGAGTAAGGGGTGGCACTC
Organism: Silene coronaria; assembly: GCA_028566215.1. Classification (NCBI taxonomy): domain Eukaryota; kingdom Viridiplantae; phylum Streptophyta; class Magnoliopsida; order Caryophyllales; family Caryophyllaceae; genus Silene; species Silene coronaria. The sequence goes on along the minus strand of JAOWBH010151420.1, from coordinate 2,281 downwards.
GACCGAGTGACTCAGCGTCCGATCTGTTTTTCGCGTGTGGGCTTTGTTTTGTTGGGCCTTGCTATATAAGCTTCTAAATCAGATTTCCCCTTCATTTTCTAACCCTAAAACCCTCTCTCTATCTCCCTCAAACTATCTCTAAATTTCCTATCACCTTCATTGAAGATTCAAGCATGTGGATTGAGGATTTATCATCACCTTTTATCATTATTTTGTTTATTGCTTATGGTGAGCCTAGATCTACCATTTAATCTCTTTTCTTTTAATTTTCGTAACCCTAGATTTTGGGAGTTTTTGTGGGTTAATCTAATTAGTGATTTTAATGAGTTTAATTGGTAATTAAAGGGTGATAATAAGGGATTTTGGTTAGTATAATAGTGAAGGATGTATTGTGATAGTTATTATGTATTTATTGTAGGATGAGACGGTCTTATGAGACGAGACTGTCTTATGAGACGGATTCTCGTTGTCTTGGATTTGCTTATGGAGTATGCTAAAAGGTAGGTTAATCCTACTCGGTTTCAATAATGAACATGTTGTATATGTTGTTGTTGATTTGTAATTAGTTTCATATGAATAGCATAATTGGTTTATAACATATTTAGCATTTATCATGTCATTAAAGAGGATTAATTGGGATGTTAGGTGCATTATAACAGGATTAATCGATTTATGGTATAATGTGGGTTTGTGATGTTTGGCATCATATGGTGGAGTGTTGCATAATAACATGACATTCATGAGATATGACACGGTTTATATGTTGGTATGATGTATTGCATATCATATTGTATGTGTGGTTCATGGAGGTTGGATGAGGTATGGTGGTTGTGATACATGTTGTTGAGGAGACGTAAGACAGTTGGGAGACCGTCTTACGCTTGAGTCGCCTATTGGGATTCCCACCCCAATAGTGATGTGCAAATTAATGGCTTAAGTACAGAGAGACTTGCGATGCGTCGCAATGTCGGGCAGGGGTCCGGTTAGCGCCTGACCCAGTATTTGGGTCCGTCCCGGTACTTGTTTCATACTGCGATCTGGGTAGTGGGGGTTGGCGGCGTTGGGGTGCAATCACCAGGTTGTGGATGTCGTGGGCGTGTCCCTGGCACCGGTGTTGTAAGTGTTGGAGACTCAGGTCACATTGTGATGCATTCATAGTTGCATATCATAACCATGTTGCATATCGTAAGCATGTTTATTGTCTACCACGTTTATTTGTATTATTGAAACTGACGTTTGTGTTGTTGTGTAAATTGTCACCTATTTCCGGGATGGCCTGTGTCGATCCATATGATATTTCCGATCTTATAGGGAGAAGTTGATTTACAGTTTTTGCATTTGACGTGTTCGAAATTAGTGGTCCACGCTACGGACTTAGAGTCGGATCATAGATATGAGATGAGGTCGTAGTCTAGTGGACTTGTATTTATTATCTATTCATTTAGTTTGTAATCACTAAACTTACATGTATTTATAAAATGTCCTTTGAATTGCTGTTTTGAAACACTACCTCGGGTAACCGAGATGGTAACTGTAACACCCCGGCCCAAACTTAGGGTCGGGAGCGGTCACCCACGGTAGCCCGCCAGGCTGTGTACATGGCTCACAAATCAACACGCGTCCTTTTCAGCGCATTTTGTCCTCACTCATGCGCATCCCGGGAAACTTCCCATGAGGTTACTCATCCTAAGACTACTCTCAGTTAAGCGTGTGGAGTTCTTTCGCATGGATAACCAGAAAAGAAAGTGCACTTTGTTGATATGAGTGGTACTTTCAATCCCTTTAAGCACTAGTCGTTTAAGCATATTAATAAACTTCTTCAAGGGAGTACCCCCACCCAAATTATACCTTCGGTTCATTGGAGTATTACAGTAACGCTTTCGATTGTCTTGGCCGAATAATCGAGGGTATTACAATTATAAAAGCATGCTGGTCTGAGTAAAATATCAAACAGAATATATAACTCAAGTGTTTGATGCTCCAAAATGACAGGTATCGCGACACTGCTTTTACTTAAAGGAAGGATTGCTCACAGTTGGTTAAGGTACTTATTGACTGGTTTGAGAACTAAACATGTAACATTTCACGAAAAAGCCAGCTTGCAAAACTGATACGAATAACATCATTAATTATATGGGACGAGACTCTTATGGACAACATGTTCGCATATGAAGCATTAGACAGGACTATGAGGGATGTAACGGCGTATCAAGACACAGAAGTTAAGTGAAACGTTTTTTTTTTTTTTTTTTTTTTGGGGGGGGGGGGGGGGGGGGGGGGT
>JAOWBH010151410.1:0-12124 GCA_028566215.1 Silene coronaria | reverse complement strand
GTTTTAATGGTGGCGGTAATAGGCGGCAGCGGTGGGTGTTGTGGTGGCAGACATATTTGGGAGAGGAGGAGAAGGGAGGACTGGATATGTGAGATGTGAGGATGAGAGAGAGTGTGTTAAGGTTTAGGTCCTTTTATATCTCAGCCATTTATTTTTTTTAATCTCAGCCATTGATTTGCTTGATCTAATGGTCCAGATTAGGACTTACGGACTTAACTTAGAAATGTGGACTTACAGGATTCCTTCTCTCTCTCTCTCTCATATACACACACACACATGCAAATTAGTCTCTTTTAAGACAAACATATTCGTATTAAGATTAAAATGGGACAAATTACGTCCCACTTGTATAGATTGGACAAGTTTTTTTTGCTAATATCAATATTTGTGACATAGTACATCAATAATATTATTAGTAGCAAATTCTATCGAGGTTCACCTGGAAATTATAATTTAACCAAAAAAAGTACTTAATAATACTACTGAAAATTGGAAAACATTCTACTTTTCATGTAAACCATTGGTTATGAAAAAACATTTGATATGGAGAAATACCCCGTAATGAATTTTCCTTTTTAATAAAGATGGGATTTGAGTATATTTGCAAATATGTTTGTTAAACATTGAACAAATTGTTTTTTATCAAATAAAACAAAAAAAAACTTAAAAGAAATTTTTTTATAAATAATTAACAAGAAGTAGCCACGTGCACATGCATTTGCACGAGGTTCAAAACTAGTTAATAGTAATTAGGAATAATTAACATGAATAATCCACACAATTTGTCACCTTCTCGTATTGATCCAAAATTCATTTTAACCTACAATAAACCTACCAATCGACTTTTCTTCTCATATTAGGCTATATTGGTCGATTACCTGATAAACAAGTTAAATGACCTCCCCTTAAGTCTCCTTTCACAAGCCCATTTAGCCAACCTTTTCTCTCACCATATTACAACCACAACCACAACCACCACAATCCACCGGCCACAACTAACTACGCCCACCTAATAGATCTCCTTACATCGACCCCGATAGCCACTTTGAAAACACCAAGGAGAGAAGACAATCAATGAAAATTAATTAGATTCATGAATAACAGTACCCCACATCCATCGTTGATGATTAGTTTAGAGATGGCAATATATTGAAGAATTTCAACTTTTATATTAACGACTTATGAGTACTTGTATTAATTTTCAATAACACACTTGATATACATTTTGGATAATAAATTGATTTTAATCTAATTATTTTTACTCTGTAGATGTTAAATGAAGAGTATATTAAGGCACACCATAAGACCATCCCCAAGCAGTGGTCGCGCTAATTAGGTCGCGACCCGGTTTTACTTTTAATCCCAATATTTATCTTGACCTACTTTCACCTTCCCAAGCAGAAGGTCACGACCTAGGTCACCAACCCAATTATAAGGTCAATTATAAGGTTAATTTTGTACACATACATGGTCAATTATAAGGTCAATTTTATTTTCATATGGTCACAAATTGACCTTATTTGGAAGGAGGTCACAAATTAACTCTTTTGGTCACAAATTAACCATCCTTAATCATGTCATTATCATGACCAAGTAAGGTCACGACCTCGTAATTGACCTTGCTTGGGGATGGTCTTACACGACTATGATAGATATTAGATTATGTTGACAATATATCCCTGGAGGATGAACTATGCGGAATAGTTAGATTTAAATGAATAAAAGGTGATATTCTTCAATATATTATTTTCAAATATTATATTCAGTGGTGGATCTAGGGGTTAGCGGAGGCAGTCGCCCTTGACGGATGAAATTTCCGCAAATTTTAGTTAAAATTTTCGAAATTTTTTCGGGGGAACCTTATGTAATTAGTCGTTTGCCCCCCTAAAATTTTTCGCCCTCCCTAAATTCAAATCTTGGCTCCGCCAACTGATTATATTTTTCAAGATATTCTTCAATATATTGATTTCTAATAACCCAATTGTTGGTGGAGGTACACCGTCATTCAAGGCAACAACATAGACGACAACAGGGAGGTAGTCGACGACATGTCAGTGGTAGGACGCGACTAAGGAGAAATAGAGAAGGTGAGATACTACTCACGACGGTGCGTCACCGATGGTGAGCGTTGCGACTAGGGTGTTTGTGGAAGATGAAGGAGGGTGGTATTTTAATGGAGAATTTAGATTTGTGGAAGATGATGAAGGGTGGTGTAATTTAATGGTGAAGCCGAGAAAATTAAGCATGGTGTTTTAATGGTGAAAGGTCAGATTTGGTGGAAGATGAATGATGTAGTATATCATCTTTTGCTTTAAATTTTATGCCACATCATCAATTACCTAATACAACAGGTTACAAAACATCTGAGTCTATTACGTAAAAAATGGGTTATTAGTTGGGTTTATTTTAGGAAGACTGCCTTCTTTACGTTGGATTATGCCGATTAATTAAGCAATCTAAATAATACGGGACGGGCAAAAGCTTGGATAGAGAACTAACCTTGTTCTTCAAAATTTGAATTTCTTGATACATAATATCCATCTGAAAATTGACGTTAAAGTATTACTATATATGTCAAAATATAAAATTTTATAGTAATTAATATGGAGTAAAGTGAAGAACAAGGACCTCAATTATGCATAAAAATAGATATAAGGACCTCAATTATTATTAGGTAGTTATGAGGACCTCATGTAACGTCAGTCATATTGCTTCCGTTAGCTGATTGTGAGCCATCAGCCATTTTGCCACCCTTTCTTTACTTTTTGTGAGCAATTATTTTATCAATCCTAAGTACCTGATCAATTCTCACACCAACCCGTTTGACAAGTATACTTATAAGTAGACATGTCAAATTATGTCCCGCCCCGAACAATTTTTTAGAGTCAAGACCCAAAAATTTCGACTCGGAGACCTGTTTGACCCGAACCCCGAAACGGTCCCTTATTTTAGGGTCAAGGTCCGACCCGTTGGATCAAAAGTAAATCAAGAATTTTATTAAAATACTAATATTTATATATATTATTTTTAATAAAATAGTTAAAAAATTATTATGTTTAGTATTTACAATTACAAATACAATAAAAATCATTTTTATATAACTTTATAATATCTACTAATAAAATAATTATAAAAAAAAACTTTATTTTAATAATAAATATTACAATATAATTAATGTAAACATAAAATATGATTAAAATTTTAATTTTAAATATGTTTTACATTTAAAAAAAAAAATTGATTTAAAAAATCATTAAAAAAGGCATTGGAATACTATTTCTTGAGCCGTATTCTTACTCCTAACCCAACTCGTGACTCGTATGAATCGTATCTGACCCGGCCCGTATTCTGACCCAACCTGCCCGACCCGCTCAATAGTTATACTTATATAATTATAAAATATGTAGCATACAAGTTAATTCCAACTACTTGACCCGCCTTAAATTTAAGACGGATACCCGTCGTAAATGATTTTTTTTTGTGACGGGAATGAGGTATAATTGTCATAAAAGGTTACATTTGACCCAACGGTCGGACCCTAAAATAAGGAATCATTTCGGGTTCGGGTCAAACAGGTCTCCGGTCGAAATTTTCGGGCCTTGACTCTGGAAAATTGTTCGGGACGGGACAAAATTGACATGTCTACTTATAAGTATACTTGTCAAACGGGTCGGGTGTAAATTGATCAGTTACTTAGGGTTAATATTGCTCACAAAAATACCTTCAAAAAAAAATATTGCTCACAAAAAGTATAGAAATGGTGGCAAAATGGTTGATGACAAATTGACAATAAGCTAACGGAATCAATATGACAGACGTTAATTTAGATCCTTATATCTATTTTTATGCTGAGGTCTTTGTTCTTCACTTTACTCTAATTAATTTAATTATATGCAACAAAACATGAATTGTTGTTCTGAATTCTGACTTAACTATAAACATTAAGGTGTGTTGACAATAAATAATGCATCGTGTCTCTACATGTATATGTATATCATCTTAATTAATTTATTTTTTATTGTTTAGGTCTTACGGAGTAAGCCGCAAATTTTTTTGGGGAAAAACAAATTATTTATCGAAACAAAGTCCAAGTAGGCTCAAGTATCTTGATCATAGGATTATAAAATACAGTAGTACGCCAAGTCGCATGACATGTTTAATAAAAAAACAATTTCTTATTAGTAAGATAGGGCCGTTGAAAGCGTTTCGCATCAACAGTATAGGATGGCATCATCATATTATTTATCTAATGTAGAAGCCAAAACTAAGAACATGGCATCTTAAATTTTATCGTAAGATGACATGTCAATAAATGAAATAACAACTTAAAAAGATCAAACCACAAACATGACAACTAATTAAAATATCCTTATACTTAAAAGGATTGAGAAATATGATATATTCCATATTGTATTTTATAAATATTTCGTTTATTTTATAATTAACTTATGAACTACATTAATAAGACAAATATAAATTTTGAAAATCTTTATTACGCTTAGGTTCTCCTCTCATCGTTCCCTTCAACTTAATCTAAGCTTTTCTTACATTTGTTTTCGTTCTTCAAAGTCTCATCTTTTAAAGGTGACACTTTTCTTATGCTTTTGTCTTGATACCCCCTAAGGTGGATCTTAGCTACACTCAGTTCAGAGGTATCTAAAGATAACTAAGGTAGTTTCCAAACTCATCCATCAATCACAAACATATGAGATATTCATTAAGGACGTTGCAGAGGTTGATTCTTAGCTTTTTGGATGATCGTTTGGAAGATTAAAGGTAATGGTGATAAGCTACTCGATATTATATTTTTCTGGTGTGTTTCAATGATAGATTATGTGTTTTTGTATGAAAAGATGGTATTTTTGTGTGTGAATTGTTATTTTGAGTAAAGGTGATTATTTATGTCTATTATGTATATTGATGAATTCCCATTGATGTGTTGATATGCATTGCTTGTGCTTCATATGAGGTTGTATGTGGTTCAAAGATTAGTTTTGATAATAGTTTGAAGGATTGTTGACAAATATTGTTGTTTAAGTTGTCATTGAGTAAAAAGATAGGTATATTGTGTTAGAAATGTGCTGAAGCTTAGCACATCCTTAATGAATATCTCATATGCCTATGATTGATGGATGAGTTTAGAAATTACCTCGGTTATCTTTAGATACCTCTGTGCTGAGTGTAGCTAATATCTCAGATATTTTGAGTACCTCTGAGATGGGTCACTTGTACATTGTATCACATACATGTTAAGTATATCATTTAGATGAGCATTTATCTGTAGTATTCATTTGTTATTGTGATCGGTTAGTATTAGTATGATGACGTTGTTGGGAGGTGGATGCTTTACTTGATCGACTCGGCCATCAAATTTTGTACTTCTGCAAGATGATGTCATTGTTCATTGATTATCTTTTTTGACTTGTTGTTTCTGCCTCTTCCGTGTTGTTTAACCAGATTTGGGGTACTCGGCCTCTAGTAAGGGTGTATCGAGTCTTGCATGCGAGACGTTATCGCATGCTCAATCGGGGTATGTTTTATCCCGAGTGTCTAGCCATGGTTAAACTACGACCATATAATAATCGTCATCCTACCACGAGGATTTAAGTCTTGTCTCTTTCATTATGTTCGCTTTGTAATGACATTTTTTGTTAGCTTTTTTTGATCCTATTGAGCACTAGGGAATGAGATTGAAGCCATCCAGATCGATAAATCAACCAGATTGATGTTCCCATTTCTACTTATGATGAGATGCAAGCCCAAAGTATGCGTGTGACATTATTAGTCACGTCTAGTATATTGTATGCCAACTTATAAAAGGATTCAAAGGAAATGGCTATGGTTTTCATTGACATGTATTGTGTTGATATCCTATTTTTATCCATCTCACATGATGTCAATTTTGGGTTAAAGTTATACTACTTGTTATGATCATATGATGTATTAGTTTCTTTCTTGGTCTGGAATGATATTGGCATGTCTTTTACTACTTTGTTTTATTTACCATTCCCACATGATCCGTATGTTCAGTTGTTTACTTACTTCTTACTTTATTGCTTGATTTTGATGTAATATGGTTGGGAAAACCATAAGTTAGTACCCACTAATTTTATCATTCATTGATAATGAATGAACAGGTTGAAGTCGGTGTTTAATAAAAGTTTTGATGAATCAGCTAGCGAGCGTTGTACTTATAACAATTGACCCTTCACGTTTTAGTTTAGACTCGTGTCTTAAATTTGTAATTGTAAGTTTTAATGGATCGGGATCCTTGTGTTCATTTAATTTGTATTTGGTATAAAATATTTATAACCTTATCTTTTGATTTTAAGATCTAGTGACTTCGCTGTTTTATTATTAAAGTTTTTAAAATCTCGCATTTTTCGCTCCAATGTTCATTTATATTTTGTTATATAACCACGGGTCAAATGAATGATTGAATTTATGTTTTGTCCCTTCAAAGCTCTTGTAATATAGACCGCCAAATTAGAAGTTCACGCATATTTCTCAATTGATTAATGAATGTATGACATTCATACATTTAATAGAGGGTTTTTTTTCCCGCGTAATATCTGCTCTTGAAGCTAAAACATGCATGAACATTGATGAATTAACGTATCAATATTATTATTTTTTTTTTGCTAAAATGTAAGCTTTCATTATAAACCAAATCAGCAATTTTTTCAACTACATCTCAAATTGAATGCCATTTTAGTGCACATATTACATAAAGTGCACTCTCAGTAACCATAGTTTATCCATATGCGAAATAAACTTAGATTTATGAACTTCAAAACGAGTTCTAATTGCTGCTAGGGCTTGTCTTGGAAGCACTTCGGGTTTTACCACTTGAGCAAACAACCTAGCCTCATTCCTCTGTCTTCATATCAAGTACCATGCTGCTAGTACAGTAGCAGTTGAAATAGTCTTCCTTAGCATGCTCCATATCTTGTGTACTCTCTTCCTCATATGGTTAGACTGACCCAGAGAAGAGTCCAGCAAACCTACAAGCTCGTGTATCACTTTGTTGCAATAAATGCGGTCTTGAAATAGATGCAAGTGACTTTCCATTGACAAAACACAAATGCAACACAGATTGTTCTCAGCCACATTATAGCTAAACAACTTATCTTTCAGCATCAATGCCTGATTAGAGGTCACCCAAGCAATAAAGAATGTTTTGGAACAACCAATGGACACTAGACAACCTTATACCAATCAACTCCGGGCCTATATTCCCTGATTCAGTTGTAACAACATTTAACAATGTACTCCCACCACCTATCGCCACCTACCGTCAATGAAACCCTCACTTATTATATCCGTAACCTAACACACCTTTCTTAAATGCCAACTTGTATCAAAGGTAGGAGAGTATGACTGCCATGTATTTCCTTTAGAGTACACAAGATAGACCCATTGGACCAAAAACTTATCAGGTTACACTGATAGTCACCATACCAATTTACCACTTGTAGCAATATTCCATTAGTAGCTCAGTTTAAGCCCAACACTACCTTCTTTCTTAAGGGTGCAAACTTTGTGCCAATCTAATAAGAAGCTATGCTATGTTCAGTACTCCCCTCCCATAAATAATTCCTACATATAGCATCCACTCTATTCACCACCCCCTTAGGAAAAACAAACATTGAAGCCCATTAGGTATACATTGTAGAAAGAACAACATTTCCCAGAATAAGTTTTTCTACATTAGAAAGTTTCTTAGCACCAAGACATCTAATTCTCTCTACAATTTTATCAATCAACACAACACAATCTCTTTTTTTGCGATCTTCCAGTTGTTATGAGCACTCCCAAATACTTAAAAGGTAGCTTGCCTTCTGTAAATCCAGAAACAACCAAGATACCTTTCTTTAAACTACTGCCAACTCCATTAAAATAAGCACATGATTTTTGAGAATTCATTTTTAAACCAATGGTATTGGAGAAGGAAGCAAATGCCCTTAACAGTACCATAATGGACTTGGCATCCCTCTTATAGAAGATAAGCAAACCATCTGCAAACATAAGTTTAGTGAGTTTCATCTGTTTGCAAATAGGTGATAATTGAAAGACAATTTTTCAGTAGCGTAATCCAATATGCTGCTCAGGTACTCCATACACAAAGTAAAGAGCAAAGGTGACATTGCATCACCCTGTCTCAATTCTTTTTTCCAGGGAAAAAATAAAAAGTATCTCCATTAATAGCTATAGAAAAGAATGCACTACGAACACACTCCATTATTAGACTCGAATTGAGTAAGGAAGTTAAAAGCATCAAGAATTTTCCTCATAAACTTCTAGCTAACAGAGTCATAAGCCTTCATAAGACCTATCTTGAACATGCATCTTAGTGAGCAAGATTGTCTGTTGTACAGTCTCACCAAATATTAATAAAACAAGATGTTCTCAATTATACTTCGACCTTAATTAATGATCCCTCCCTGATTCTTACTTACCAATTCAGGTAAGACCCTAGATAATCTTGTGCAAATGAGTTTAGATACACATTTGTATAACACATTGCAGCAAGCAATGAGCCTCGACTGGTTAACATATATAAGTGTCTTGCATTTTGGAACGAGGGTGAGAACTGTAGCATTGAGTTGTTTGAGGAGCTTTATAGTTATGAACACATCTAACGCTCCTTCACAAATTTCATTACCAATTACACTGCAAGAGTCCTTGAAAAAACCCTAAAATAACCATCTGGTCTAGATACTTTATGCTCAGGTATAGAGAATATAACATCTTTAATTTCCTGCTTAGTAACAAGAGTCATAATAAGAATATCCCAGTGATGAGAAGTATATACAAAGCTCATCTAAATAATTTGAGCATTTACTTTCACAAATTTCATTACCAATTACACTCCAGGAATCCTTGAAAAAACCCTATAATACCACATATGGTCCAAGTGCTTTATGCTCAGGTATAGAGAATATAACATCTTTAATTTCCTGCTTGGTAACAGGAGTCATAAGAATATCCCACTGATGAGAAGGACATACAGAGCCCCTCTGAATAATTTGAGCACTGACTTTATCAGTATAAATTGTAGAAAAAAGAAGACTTTATCAGTATGGACCTCAGTCCTCAACAGTTTCTTATAATAATTTTAAAAGGAGTCTTTAATCTCCTGGGGATCAGACTGTACAACCCCATTCATATCTGTAATGCTCTGGACTTGATTCCTCATGAATTAAATTCTAATAACTCCATGGAAATATTTGGTATTATTGTCTCCATCTTTAGTCCATGCCAGTTTAGCTTTTAGACTTAAAAACATAGAACAAGCCTGCTGTAACTCTTGATACTCAGAAATAGCTTCTTTCGTCTTCTCTAACCATTGAATATTACTTGGATCAACTGCAAGTGAAGTCTATATGTATTCCAAGTTTTTCAGAGCAATTAAAGTACAATGCTCTATGTACGCAAACATATTCTTTTTAAACTGTCTGAGCTTTATTTTCAATTGTTTAAGTATCTTAACCATCTTGAACATCTTAGTACCCTAATACTGGTCAGTCCAATATATGGAAAGATTAGACAAGTAGCTTGGTCACTTGCCCCACATGTTGTGATATTTGAAAGGTTTTTGTAAAACTACCAGTTTGACCTGAACTCTTGATCAAACATGGACCCTCCGGTAGAAAATGAGCATACATATCACCTATCCTCACACTCCATTTAGTGTTAATTAACACCCTCTCGTATTTGTATCTTGTTTATTATTTCATGTGAAAAAGGTTCCCACAGCAGGACTATCCACTAAACCACAATGATTCAAGCACTTTTGAAAATCATCAATTTCAGCATCACTACTTTCACTACCAAGCCTCACGCATGAGATAACACACAACTGAAATTTCCACATACAACCTAAGGCCCTCTTATATTGATTGCAAAATTTTGTGATTGCTCCCATAGGGACACTTTTCTTGTAAACCATTAAAAGCATACACTATGGAAACACAAAATCTTTTAGAAGAAGCTATGTTGGTCACTTTCATGTTGAAGCATTGAGGAGAGTAGTCATAAAAATCTCCATGAAAAATACTTGGTTCCACATGAAATAGATCCTACCACCTTTGTGCCACCTATTATTTATAGTAATACTCCATCCATCAAAAACTATTCCCTTTATACAATTTTGAGATAAGGCTTTCACCTTAGTCTCCAAGAGCCTAAACAAATCGATCTTATTCATATATATGAATGAACCATTATAACATGCGTTTGCGTGGTTGGATTATTAAAGCCCCTCACATTCCAAAATTCAAAGCTATTCATCCCCCAACACCTGGTGAGAAGCATTACCACTTATCCCATTACCTACCGTGGGTGTTATAGAACTATTCAAAGACTCTAGGAAGGTATGTTGTCCAAACCACTGCATAGTATAACCAACATAAACCATTTCATGTCTGCTTTATCTCACTATCGTCTAGCAGGTGTAAGTCTCATAGATTAGGACCCAGCTTGATGCCAAACTACATGTGTCTTTGGTTGAATTTCCACTGGTTATTTTTAAGTGGTAGCTACAACAGGAGTTTTAGGAACAATAATTGTAGCCTGCTACTTATCTTTAACTAAGTACACTTGTTGGTCTTCACACCTTTTTCCTATGTTTAGGTGGAACTCTAGCCATTGGCTTTGGCTTCTGGGACTTCCTGCACTTCACAGAGGCATGCCCTATTCCTTTACATACAGTACACACCATTGACTTGCACTCAAACTCCACATCAATGACTATCAAATTCCTATGTTCATCTAAGAATTTAACCTTATCAGAGAAAGAGTCGCCTATCATAATTTTTATCATCACCCTAACGTACTTTGTAACACCTTACGTTAATTGAAAAGGTTCACTGATAAGTTTAAATGACTAGTGCTTAAAAGGTTTGAAAGCACTACTCATATCAACAAAGTGCACTTTCTTTTCTGGTCATCCATGCAAAAGAACTCCGCAGTTAAGCATATTTGGCTGGGAGTAGTCTTAGGATGGGTGACATCTTTGAAAGGTCCCCGGGATGCGCATGAGTGAGGACAAAATGCGTAGGAAAGGACCCGTGTTGATTTGTGGGCCATGTACACAGCATGTCGAGCTACAGTGAGTAACCGCTCCCGACCCAAGGTTTATGCTGGGGTGTTACATATCCAATCCTAGTTTTGTGCCTAGTATTCAGATCACACTTTATATACTCCCCCAACAATCTAGAGATTCAAGCAATTACTTTTCCCTAGAACTTCAGAGGTAGTTTATGAAGTTTAACCCATACTGGCACAAATTTCACTTCATGTTTCACAAGTTCAATATCAGCATTCTATGGCTTAACTATTAGAGGCTTGTTATCAAATAGGAAGTGACCATGTTTCAACACAACCTCCATAGTCGCCTTAGACTTAAATCTAACTAGGAATACACAATTGGGTAAAAGGGAAAGCTTGTATACCTGATGATTCGCCCCAAGCCGCCTTATGAAGCCTTCTTCAATCTCCCAAGGTGGATTTTTTCCCAGAATGAAACAATAAACTGAATTTTCCCAATAATCTAATTCTACTTGTACCTCCTCTACAGTGAAATGAAGTAATCAAGCATGTTTCTCTTCAATCATGTCAAGAGTAACAGGTGCATCCCCCTTCCCCCTTTACTACTAAGAGAATAAAAATTCTCTTAATTTTCCCTCCAAAATGCATATAGCAAAATAAAGAAATAATTGAAACTTTCTTTCTTTTAAATTATCATCTTAAATATATTCTTATAATTAAAATCTAATATTTTATTAAAATCATAATTATAATTTTTCATAAAAATAAAAAATGGTATTAAAGTATAAATTATAAGTTGCTAAATTTTTCAATAATGCAATAATATTATTTTAGAGAATAACTTGACATATACTTGCAAATTTACAATTAGCTTTTTGATAAAAAAAAAATTCATAAAAGTTGTAACACCCCGCGTTTTTCGAATATTAAATAATCGACTATTTAGATTGATTATATTTAAAGCTGTTTTCATAAAAATATGGTTAATGTTATGAAATATTAGTAGTGGTAGTTATTTAGCCATTTAGTTAGTCAAATAGCTAGAATCGAGTTTTATAGTGTTTCCCGACTC
>JAOWBH010151399.1:0-12125 GCA_028566215.1 Silene coronaria | reverse complement strand
TTCTTTAGGCTTTTTCTAAAAACCGCTTTACTTACTATTTAATATATTGTAAGCCGGTGATTTTAGTTAAGGTATGAAGGAGTATACGGTAAATACAAATTAGTTAATTTATGTAAAGCCACTTCACTTATTGACAACTTGATATCGTATCTTGATGATGTTCAATATGATATCTGATCATCTTAATCTGTCACAATATGTTTATTAAAAGTAATTGATCATTTTATCGGCAAATGTGATTCATTGACAAGAATGACAATGTTCTTAGTATTACATCTCGATAATATTTGATACATATAACGTGAGGACATCTTACTTAATTAGTCACGGTATGACTATTAATGTGATTTTCTACAAATGATGTCGATTTTTCAATCTTTACCGTTACGTAATTTTTCGTGAAACACTCTATATTACAGAGCTACTTAAATAAGTGGTTGGTATGACTCGTATGAGTGGTAAAGCTCTAATTTTTTAAATAAGTGGTCAGGAATTAAAAATACCAACTTTTATTTAAACCGAACTTTAAAGATAATCCGCCTATTAAATTGTCTTCGTTGCATATAAGCCAATTGATCCAACTATTATAGGGCCTTCTTATCACCACCCAAAAACCAAAAGCAAAGTTTATTTAAGAAGTAAAGACCCCGCGATTATAAACACTGCGATAAAAATAAAACAACTATACAACACTGCATAGAATAAAAAACTCGTTATCTAAGTAGCACGAACACTCCTCCTAACTAGCTGTCCCGTGTCGGACAATCGAACACCCAACATTGTCGGACACACGTCTGCACATGTTATATTTTAACCGAGGAATAAAATGTCAAAAGAGATTGATTAGACAATGGGAAATGAAAATTAGTTATAGTCATGGTCTAATTTTACTTTCACTGATTTAAATTTTTGGGATAGAGAGATCTAAAAATAAAGAGAAAAGGAAAAAAGAAAAGAAAACATCAGAAAACCCTAAAAATTGTGCCGTTTTGAGCTATGTCGCTCGATTGTTCTAGTTAGGGATATCAATGGGGCGGGGTGGGTGCGGAAGAAGGGTAACCCGCGCCCGCATCCGCGACCTATAATGCGTAACCACACCCGCCCCACGACCCGTTATGGGTTGAACTTCTCAAACCCGCACCCGTCCCGCGGGTACCCGTTGACCTGTCAAATTACCTTGTTGTCCTAAAAATAAATTAAAAATATTCTTCTTGAATAACATTATAGTCTTATACAACTTATACAAATGCATCTCTACAAAGTGGTCAAAATAATTTAGCATTCAATTAACACATGCAATAGCATGCGCAGGTGCAAATAAAAATTGTAAGATAACAAAGAACTAACCCGTAAAAAAAAGCCTTATAAAGTTATATGAACTAAGTAACATGATTTCTCTTGAAGATCGATTTAGACTTTATTTTTTGAAGTTCAGTGTAAAGATAAGTGATTCGAAGATAGGTAAAACCGGTATTAGTGGGGCGGGGACATGCAGAGTGGGCTGGTGTGGGTATGGGGGCGGGTCTCATGTGATAACCGCACCCGCCTCACGACCCACGACAAAGGACACTTTTGATACCCACCCCCGTCCCACCACCCACCAAATCATTACCCGCATCTGCCCAAGTGGGGTGGGTGTGGGGCTAGACCCGCCAAAACCCGCCCCATTGACATCCCTAATTCTAGTGTAGATCGATTTCCTCTTCTAGTCTCTAGTCGAAAATTGTCTTCAAATTCAATAAATCCTTCAAAATATTGCTTCATCGAGCGTGGTGGTGGGTCCTTCAAAGGTGATTGTTGGAGGGCCTGACGTTGATTCAATCCCTGCTAAGGAAGTCAATGTTAATGAATTAGTGGAGTTTGCTCGGGTAATGTTTCGAGGTACCATTTGGAAGACCTATCCCTGAAATTGTTAAGTTTATGGATGGGGATGGTAGTCTGGTGAAGCTTAAAGTTAAGTCCGAATGGAAGCCAATTCTTTGCTCCGAATGTAAAGGAATTGGGCATGAAACTGCTAGGTGTGGGGAAAGCCAAGGAACAAACCACTCAGATCCCTCCTCAGGAAGTGGGAGAAGAAACCTGATGGGAAACAACAATGGAGGCCAAAAGCAACGTCAAAGCAACAACCAATGGTTAATAATAGCAAAAACTCAATCTCAGCGTCACCCTCTCACATGCAATAGGTGGGGACTTCTAAAACAAAGGGTGCTTGTGACTTTTGAAAGGGTGGTGTCGAAATTGGGTATCACCCGGTGGCACCCTATCATTATCCAAGTGTAGTGATACTTCAAGAGCCATTCTGTCCTTAACACCTTATCCCAAGTAAAATTAAGATACTTTATCAAGAGCCACTGATTTCGGACGGGATTGGTTTCGGTTCATAGCATTTCATGTTCAATTGGTTATCTGTTGGTCTTTCGGTCGAGTTGCTTTCCGTTCATACATTTAAACCGATTTGAAACACAAGAACCTACACACGTCTAAATAGTACCGAAGCACCTGCACACGTTTAAATAAAATAACACAAAATCTTGTATAATCACTTTTCAGTTTTGGTTTTACAATATACCCCGTAAAACGTTATAACCATTACACATCCATAAAAAATTTGATGTACAATATGATCTTATAGAAAATGGTCTTACAATTTTTACATAACTCTCTTAAATAGAATATTGGAAAGTGAATACATTAGCAACATTCTAAATAGTCTTAATACTCACTATTGTGTCAATTATTTTACTCAAGTTTATCAAAGATGGTTCCCACGTTAACACAAATAAAGGTGGCAATTAGGTCAGTCGGGCTGGGTTTGAATTTGGTCATATCAGGTCAGCCTACACTTTCGGATCGGATCGGATTGGCATCGGCTCGGGTTATTTCGGGTAAACAATGTATCGGGTCGGGTTGGGTTGGGTTTGGGTCGGGTTATTATCGGGTCCAGTTACTTTATCAAATCAATTCAATTTTTGACCACTAAATTTAGTTTTAACCATTATTTGGTTTCATTACTTTATTATCAAGTTAAATGTATAAATCTAAACACAAAATCACTTTCATTTTGATCAATAATAAGCTGAATATTTGTCGCGTCATCAATTTAATCGGGTCAGTATCGGATCGGGTCCGATTTGGGTTCGGGTCACTGATCATCGGGTCATGTCGGGTTATGGGCCGTCATCGGGGCAGGTCGGGTCAATTTCGTGTTGCAAAATTTTTCAGATCCTATTAGGCCGGGTTTGCTCGGATTCGTGTCTCGCTCGGATTGGGTCAGACTTGCACATATTGTTTTTATCTCATTTGTGCCTTTAGAACACGATTATGTGACAAACATTATTCTTCTCACTTGCTCTCATCATCATCATCATCATCATCATCATCGTCGTCGTCGTCGTCGTCGTCGTCGTCGTCGTCGTCGTCGATAATGGTGCGAATCATCGGAGGTAATCTTGTTCGTCTTGATTCTTCTCTTTTTCATTTTCATTTTCATTTTCATTTTCGATGTCGATTTCATTCCTCTTTTGTTGTTCAAGATCGCCGGTTATTTCTCGATTCCGTTAGAGAACAATGCCGCTTAGGGTTTTCTAGTGTCCATGTTCCGGTTTCGATATTTCATCAATTGAATTCTCTTCGTCCTCTTCCTTCTATTGTCGTCTTCACTCAGCTGTTTAATTCCATGTCTAAGATTAAACCCAATCCCCCTTTTTCTACTGTCATTACTCTCTTTAATCAACTTGAATTGTCCGGTCTCCGCCACAGTAGTCATTCAATAGGTGTTCTAGCCAAGTGCTACTGCTGCTTAGGCCGTGTCGATTTTGCCTTCTCTCTTCTAGCTAAGTACCTTAAGCTTGGCTATCCACCTCATATTATCATTATCACTACCTTACTCAATGGATTAATTGATTCTCATAAATTACATCATGCTGTTCAATTCTTGGATAAAATCGTCAAGCTTCAGATATACCCCGACCTTATTACTTACGGTTCTATGTTTAGAGGTCTTTGCAAATCCGGCGACAATGATGGTGCTCTCCGCTTGCTCCGAAATATGGAATCTAAAGCCCCTTTTAAGCCTGATGTTGTAATATATAGCACCATTATTGATAGTCTATGTAAAGATCAACTGTTACCTCAAGCCCTTGGCCTTTTCAAGGAGATGAAAGCCAAGAACATTTTGCCCAATGTCATAACCTATACTTCCTTAATTCGAGGGGTCTGTAGTTTAGGGTTTTGGGATCATGCCAAAGAACTGTTGACTGAGATGCTGGACAACAACATTGCTCCTGACGTTGAAACCTACACCACTTTTATTGACAGTTACTGTAAAGAAGGAAATGTTGAAGAAGCAATGACTATTTTGGAATTCATGACTAAGAAAGGTGTGCAGCCTGACATAATAACGTACTCTGCTTTGTTGGACGGGTGCTGTTTGCGTGGGGAGATGGAGCAGGCAGAGAATCTTCTGGATATTATGGTGAAAGATGGTGTCATACCTGATGTTGTGACTTTCAACAGCCTAGTCAATGGATATTGCAAATCTAAAAAGGTTGACGAAGCTTTAAAGATGCTCCAGGACATGCATCTAAAAGGAACCCATATGATCCCCGATGTTTTCACTTATAATACTATCATAGACACCTTGTGCAAGGATAAGAGGCTCCAGCTCGCAGTCCAGCTTTTTAATGATATGCAAGATAGAGGTCTGGCACCGGATGTAATCACTTACAATACATTGCTCGATGGCCTTTTAAGAAATGCACAAATTGATGCGGCAATCTCCTTACGTAAAGAGATGGAGATACAAAGAGTGGCACCTGATATTACTACGTATAATACCATAATTAATGGCCTTTGTGAAGCCGAGCGACTAGCTGAAGCAACAAAGGTGTTCTCTACTCTTGTAGCCAAGCGGTTGCGGCCAAATGTAAAAACGTACACTATAATGATCAAAGTGTTATGTAGGCAAGGGTTGTTAGGTGATGCAACCAAAATTTTAAAGGAGATGGCGGACAATGGATGTTCTCCAGATGAACGCACCTACAATACAATTATTAAACAATTTCTGAACGCTAATGACATCGCCATGGCTTTGGATCATCTTCAAATTATGAGGAGGCAAGGATTTGCTGCTGATGTGGACACTTCTTATTTGTTTCTCAGCTTACTCACTTCCCCTAATGTTTCTGATAAAGACAAAGCTTTGCTTCAAAAGTATTTTCTGGAGAATAAAGGTATGTGGCTCAATGCTATTTTGATATTAATGTTTTATGAATGGACTATGATATATATTTTGCTCTACTTTGCTTAACGAATTTCTGAATTGGCTGATTATTTTCTTTATAATCCTAAAGCTATGTTTTTTTAATGTTCAACAAATCTGTTTATATAAATTTTAATTCATCAAATATACCAATTTTTAATGGTTATGTATGTCTATTTCCAGCATGGTTGGCCTTTTTTCTTTGGTGAAGAGTACGCTTAACATTTATTACCAAACAACTTGGACCTTTACATCATATTCTGATATGAGTCATATGACCCTTACTTTATAACATCAAACATATACTAAACAGAATACTCAATTACATCAAGACAATAGCCTCACACTAACAAGCATTCAGCATTCTTAAACTCTGTTTAACATGTCCCTTCTGATCCCATTCATAATAAACTCAGGTCTGAGTAATTTGACGTACAGCCTGCATATATTCTGCTCCCACTAAAAATGATACATCAGGGCCGGAATATTAGCAGCTACCAGTCCCTTGGCTGGCTATTTTTTAGTGGTCGTTATTGTAGTAGTTTATTTGGAAGCTGTTTCAGTTTAAGACAGTATATATTTATTGCTGATCAGGGTTAATAACAATTATAGATTTCCTTAGTCTTGGACGATAAATTTATCATTTGTGGGATCATCTGGCTAGCCTGGCCTAAGATAATGTGAGTTTCTACCAGTTTTGTGACAATTATGTAGAGATTTATAGCCATAAGCCTTCCAGTTTGGCTAGTGAGTCTCATCATCATCATCGTTATTATCCAGTCACTGGTCAAGTCACTTGTTTTAAGTTATTTTGTGTGGCTAAATTAACTTTGCAGGGCCATACCTTTGTGATGTTTCTCTTATGCTCATACATCTCTAAAGCTTATTAATTTTAATGTTTTGAGGATGGAAAAATGGAGGCTGACATATTTTAAAATGTCCCTATCATTAATTATTTAAATGGCTGCTATTTCGCTCTATAATCCTAAGCCTCAGCCTTTTTCTTCGGATTTTATCTTCTGTCAAATTATTTGTGCATTGAAGTTTTGATGGCAAGTTATGATCAACAATTGATGAACTTAAACTGATCATTGCTCATGCTCTAAATATCAGGGGAAGGAAAAGAGAATGAATGAAACAAGGTGTGATTGGAAACTGAGAAGTAGAAGCGGTGTGATTTCCAAATAAACGTGGACAAACAAGTACGGTGGGTTATGGATGTAGCGAAGGCATTGCAGGCTACGCCAAAAATCTTCAAGAGCAAGGGCTATTAAACGATGCATGTTGCTACAGAACTATCAAAGAAAACAGAAGATATTTGATGTGCCAGATGATCTTATGTTAATTAAATGAGAAAGGCTCTAATGTTTGTAAGTGTCATGGAAAACAAATGCTTTGCAGCTAGTGATCGCACTATGGTTAGAGACGTAAACAAGGCTTGTCCTGCATTTGTTGGAGGAATGCCATGGGGCTGTGTACCTGTGTGGGTTGATTTGGATTCTTTTTGGCAATGTGAATTGTGCTTGTTTATGACTTTTTTATTCAATCTTTTTAGCGCCTTTAATGCTTGATTTAAAGCAAACAACTTTTCCTCATCATATCCACAAAATGTGATCAGAATCTTAGCATCCATAAAGTGAAGCAAGCGGTAGATCCATTCCTGTTTTGGAAGACAGTGCAGGTATAGTATCTGATTCTTGGTTTCGAATGTTGTCGAGTTTAAGATGCTTAGTTTTATTTTCATTTTGCAACATTTCTTCTGTTTACGATGGCAAATGTATCACTGGCATGGATACTCTTTTCATTTGAGATAATTCAGCAGATTGTTTTCGAGTTTCACACTTAGACGCAAAACACTTTGTGTCTACGCGAAGCTGCAGTGTGTTGCTCATTGATCGAATTGATGTGGCCTCCACTTGAGGTCCAACCCAGATAATGGCTGTGATGATCTCCCTAATCCATTCACTGAAAGTCGAGCGCTTTTTTTTGTTGCGGTCCTACGAGTGCATTATCATTACCAGGCATATTTTTAACTCAGGTGGACACTAACACAGGTTATATATATAACACACCCAACAACACCCTAGATGCTAAAAATACAAACTTTCTCGTAACCCAACAGAAAACAAGTAATAAGAAAAGAAAACCAGAGAGAACTATGAACTAACAGGGTTATCAAGAGCACAAGGGGAATTGAAGAATTTTATTCTTGTACCATTGATAACTTAACCGATAAAAATATCTGGTGGACCGAAGACCGGATCTAAACAATTCGTTCTTGGACCGGACTGGACCGAACCGAACCGTGATTTTCGGTCCGGCCCGGTCTTGGACCTAAATGGACCGAAATTTATGATTTTTTTTCTTTTTTTGGTAACGAGGGAACCCGCAGCCGCTATATGATAATCAAAATTTATAACTTAACCGATAAAAATTACCTGGTGGACCGAAGACCGGACCTAAACAATTCGGTCTTGGACCTAAATGGACCGAAATTTATGTTTTGTTTTTTTTTAAGTATATGATGATCAAAATTTATTTTCAGTAAACTAAATAAACTAATTGATTAAAGTATTTTTAGCATAAATAACCACTAATGTTAAGTTTACAAAGTGGTTTTGACAATAAAATACTTGGATTATTTTATACATTCATGAAAACCAGTCACAAAACACCTAAATTTCGGTCATTTTGGTTTGGTCCATTTTTCCGGTCTGGACCTAAACTTGCTTAGCCCTAACTACAGCTAGTTTAGAATTCCCTTGTTGGGCCTGCCTTGGACTGTTTTTATCCGAATTAATAGACTTCTAACACATTTAGAATTCAAACTGGCCCAACCACACACTTGATATTAACCCGTTTTCTCAATTCTTCCTTTTAGGAAAGTCGGTAAAAAAAAAAACACAGGTTGAAATTTATAAAAAGAGAGGTAAACTCTACGGAACTCCCTGGATAACTCGCGCCCTCTTCAAACTACTCCTTCATTGCAAATAACTCTGCTTCTTCTTCATCTTTTCCCGGCGTTTCGATACGGTCGTCTGCAGTTCTAGTTTTTTCTTTGAAGCTTAGATTCAAGATTCATGAAGAGAAGACTTGATACGCGCTTTCCTGCTGTATGTACATCTCCCTCTCTTATTCCCACTTTTCGGCTTTCTTTCTTATTCATTTGATTTTCTCTACCGTTATTCTCATGTAAGACCGTTTTACACAAATAAAACGTTTACAAACTGTTTTGCGTAAGTCCACCTAACACAAGAATTTATATTTCTCATGATGCTCGCCGCGTAAAGAAACAGATTTTGAAATTTATAATCAAAAGTTGCTATTCTTTATTAACACTAGTTCGTGTTCCTAATTAATCCTGGTTACGTGGCTGAGTAGTAGATTATTATCTTACAACAGTTTGTTTCGAGGATCAAGATGCGATAATTAAAATTGTTCTATGGATTTTCAATTGTTAAGTTTGTTTTACGGTGTTACTGAATTAATGCAAATGCTAATTGGATGTATTCTTTGACAGGCGAGAATTAAGAAGATTATGCAATCTGATGATGATGTCGGAAAGATAGCCATGGCTGTTCCGCTGCTAGTTTGTAAGTCGATAAAACTCCAGTAGGACTGAACGAAATCTGTTTTTTTGTGTTCGATTTTCACCTTTTGCTGTAACTTTACTGAAGCACTGCTTTTATGTGTGCAGCTAAAGCCCTGGAGCTATTCCTTCAAGAACTCTGTGATCGCACATATGAAATAACAGCTACTCGAGGAGTAAAGACACTGAGTTCATTGCATTTGTAAGTTCACCACTCACCAGTTTGATTGAATGTTTCCCTCTTTACCATATAGCCTCAGGCAACGCGAAGCTCTTTAAAAGTTTTCCTCCTTAATTTCGTGTCAGTACAAGTTTAATTTCTGCGTACGTTTTTAGGATCAACTGTTTCTTTCTTGATCACTTTGGGTTAGGTTTAGACGCAGAAGGGTCCGTGTTGGCTGTTGGACAACTTCATGACTGTAATTGTTCGATTATTTAGCTAGCTATTGTAGATGGTTGGCTGTAGGTCAATGTCATGAGAGACTTGAAGGTTGATGTTTATGACTGTAATATTATTTCCTGACCGAAGTTTATTTGTATTTGCAGGAAGCAGTGTGTGCAGAGGTTCAACATCTTTGATTTTTTGAGAGATATTGTAAATAAAGTTCCTGAATTGGAAAACTCTGCTGCAGCGAGTGATGATCGACTAATTGGAAGGAAAAGGTTTGTACATTACCATTTCAATTGTATGGTTTTCTATTTAGAATGCGTTTGCCTAAAATATTTGCTAATACTGATGCTGTTGTGTATCAGAAAACTTGCAGATTATGAAGATGAGAATGGCAGGGTAAAAGGCCGAGGCCGAGGACGAGGTAGAGGTGGAAGTAGAGGTCGTGGAAGAGGTAATCGAGTAACTAAGTGTGATAAGTTCGAAGATGATCTCAACATGAATGACATACAAACCATGAATCTAGATCATGAAGGTGAT
Source organism: Silene coronaria (assembly GCA_028566215.1). Taxonomy (NCBI): domain Eukaryota; kingdom Viridiplantae; phylum Streptophyta; class Magnoliopsida; order Caryophyllales; family Caryophyllaceae; genus Silene; species Silene coronaria. The sequence goes on along the minus strand of JAOWBH010151399.1, from coordinate 2,348 downwards.
TCCCAGGACACAACATCTAATTTAACAAGTGCCGGAAAGATGTCAACATCTGTTCGAAACTTTGACCTGAATCTTGATTTGGATGAGAATGGTAATCCTGTCTCGGTTCCTACTACCGGACATGATGTCTCTGCTGAGGAATATGTTAAAAAAACTGTACATGACGTACATCGTAGTTGGTTACATGGTGAATTGGAGTTTGTGGAAAACGATCCTATGTTGTTCAGCAGCTCGACTGAAGCGACAGAGGATGATGAAAACTACGACGCAGAGGACTGAAGTATAGCTTGTACCAACTGCCAAGTAAAAATTGTTTCATGGTACAGTCTGAATTAGATATGCATATGACTAGGTCTTTTACTTAGCACACGAGTATTTTTTTAATTTTTTCCGATGTAAATGGAGCCAGAAGGGCGATTTTAATGCTAACGGGATTTGAATCCAGATCATGAGCACCACCTCTCATTACTTTACCAACTAAGCCAGTTGACACGCGACAATATAACACACTAACATAAATATATAACATGAACTCAACTTCGTATTGACATTATTTTTCAATCGAGTTGCTGATACTGTATGTGATTAGTACAATCCAATGAAACGTTAATAAGTTTCTTATGGCTAGGAGAAGCTCCCGATGATGGCGCCCAAAGGGAACGTACCACTTTCGTCCTGGATTCGAGCTTGGGCACTGCTTTTTGTGCGGTTGTCCTTAGCGGAACTCTCAGTACCGGAACAGTTAAGATTTGCAAAAGCCTCTGTTTCCCAGCCATTGTAGTACACTTGTGACAGTGGTCCGCACTTCACATATACCTTGAAACAAATTTCCACAAAAAAAATTAGCCCCTCATAACGAGCGATTAGACCTGTCAAATGGGTCGGCCGGGTTGGGTCTCAGATTGGGTTATACGAGTCGGGTCAGAATACGGGTCAGGTCAGATACGGGTCGGGTCATATAGGTCGCGGGTCGGGTTAAGAGTCAGAATACGGGTCAAAAAATTATCTCTAACGCCTTTTTTTTATCGATTTTTTAATCAAGAAAATATTTTTTAAAAATTTCAAAAATATTTAAGCTTACTATTTTAATCATATTCAATATTTACAATAATCATATTAACATAATTACTAAAATAAAGGTTTTTTAATAATTATTTTATTCCTTAATATTATAAAAGTTATATAAAATTGACTTTTTAATTATATTTGTAATTTTAAGTAATAAAAATAGTAATTTTTTAACTATTTTTGCAAATATAATATATAAATATTAATATTTTAATAAAATTATTAATTTACCTTTGACCCAACAGGTTGACCCGTTCGGGTCGGGTCTTGACTCTAAAATAACGGGTCATTTCGGGTTCGGGTCAAACGAGTCGCCTAGTCGAAATTAACGGGTCTTGACCCTGAAAAACGGGTCGAGTTCGGGTCGGGTCGAGTTTTGACAGGTCTACGAGTGATCAAGCTTGTCAGTAAACCGATTTTTAGGCAGTAAAACTACCACGCGAAATGATAGATTTCGTGTGTATTTTATAGCTCGGTCTGTTACAAAAAGTATCTCATTTCAACATTTCTTAGATTAAGGCTCTTGAGTTTTATTTAATGGTTTTTCTAAGAGGTGTCAACTGGGCACATGTTAAGAAAGCCAGAAACGGAAAGAACTAAAAAGCGAGGGAGTAATAGGTACCCGGAGAGGGCCATTGGATATGGACCAAGCCAAGAGGTATCCAGCAGGATTACAAACATCGGTATGTTGACCATAGATGAGTGCACCCTTGGAGCCATTGTGGGAAAACAGGGCTCTTTCTCCTACTTTGAGTGACCCAATTGGGACCATATCGAAATTCCCGGTCCAACTCGCAGTTGCGTACAATCTCAAAGTTTTCCCGCGATTATTTCTAATGGACGCTACCACCCCGGGTTGATTCCTGATCTTTGGTTCCATGGTCATCCTCTTTGTCACCTCCAGCTTTGTTATTTCTGTCACTTCTTTCTCTATGTTACTCATTTGTGTTGAACTCATTTGTTCAATGTCACACCCTTGCCAAAATCTACAATGATAAAGCAAAGATTTTGATGATTTGAACTTCTTATTAGAAGGTAACATTTTTATGAATTTGACTTTTCGAGTCAAATTTCAACACCTTAATACAGGAGGCTATGATCACTCAAAGTTTTTAGTTAAAAAAGATTAACATACCACGTGCAAAGAGGCAAATCTTAAAAAATTCCCGTAAAATTTACACTTTAAAAATAGTTTTTTTTATAACTACTTTGATGCATAATCACCGTTTTTGTAATTGCTCTCTACTTAAAAAAACTGTAAAAATTGCTTACCTTTATCT
>JAOWBH010151389.1:0-12125 GCA_028566215.1 Silene coronaria | reverse complement strand
AATGTACTAATTAAAAAGAATAATCTATAAATACCATGCAAGAATTGCACGGGATCTATACTAGTTTTAGAGTAAATGAGTTTGCATAAAAAATGTGGCAAATGACAACGCAACCTCTGTAATTTGGAGATTCTACGCTACGCTGCATTGTTGACTTTTTACTGGAATATGCCCTTTGGTAACCTTCGACATAATAGGGTAAATATAAAAGGTAGCATAATGCCAAAGAAAAGGTAGTTTATTAGAAAATCAAGTAAAACTAAGGTGTTTTATCAGTTTTAAAATAATTTATATTATATGTCGAAGTGTAGGTTTGACCGATATATTGGTGTTTGAGATTTCTCTTGGTTGCTTCAATTTGGTTGCTTTAATTTGGTTGCTTCAATTTGGTTGCTTCAATGTGCAAGATTAGCTAGCCTCTTCTTTAACTGTTTTGCCTTTTATCTGAAATGCTAAATTTTACAGTTTACTTGGGATGCTTCATTATTTAATAAGCGTTAATATAATTAAGTTAATTGTTGAAGCACCAAAGATGTAACCTCTCTGTACAAAAAGAGGGCATATTCAAAAACAGTCCCTTGTAGTGTAGTATATTATTTTTGTAAAATCCGATTATTACATGCAAATAGGCAATGCTTTACATGTAATGTTTCATAAATTACAACTAAACAATCCGCTAGATCAGCCTTTTTTATGCGCACAGGTTTCTCTATTCAATGGCATTGTTGATGCTGTAGTAATTGTATGTCGTCTGTCGCCAGGTCTTGGCTGCACTTGGCATTGGTTACTTTGAGCAACTCCTTCCTGATATTATAAAAAATTGTTCCCACCAAAAGGCTCATGTTCGAGAAGGGTATTTGACTGTATTCAAGGTATTACCTATCTTAGAATATGTTTGGATGGATAAGTATTCGTTTGATTGTGCTCTAAGATTAATTTGTCTGCAGTATTTGCCAAGGTCTCTGGGTGTCCAATTTCAAAACTATCTACAGCAGGTGTTGCCGGCTATTCTTGATGGTTAGTTGATTTTTGGGAACTTGATCTCAGGCTCTTGATAATTTCTTGGCTGCTTATCCTCGAACCTATGCTTTGGCTGAGTTTACTAACTAGTTCGTTATTAATTTAGGTCTTGCTGATGAGAATGAATCTGTCCGTGACGCGGCCCTTAGTGCTGGACATGTTCTTGTTGAGCATTATGCAGCAACGTAATTCTTTTTATTGGTTTTCTCTATTTACCTTCCAAATGTGTATGGATGTCAAGTTCTTTGTCCTATTATTGGTAATGAGAATCAGGGCCCTGTAACTTTATTCTGAAAGCCACGCTCTGTGCAGGGAATTATTTCGTGATTGTAACTCATCTCTATTACACTGAGTGACATAATTTTATATTCAGTAGGTGTGCTATAGCAAATTTATAGCATGCAAACATGACTATTTTAGAGTTTCACTTGTGCTCAAATCATGTCTAAATTGGAGCGATTTAATTCTGTTCTCTTGCTGTTTGCCATTCTTATTTTGCTCTTTATTCTTCAGGTCATTACCCTTGCTGCTTCCTGCTGTTGAGGATGGAATTTTCAATGATAGTTGGCGTATTAGGCAGAGTTCTGTGGAACTGCTGGGAGATTTGCTGTTCAAGGTCTTTTATCACAATGCATTTCATTACTTCTTTTTCTTGTTTTCAAGTGGATGAGTGGATCTCATTCTTGCGATTCTTTTTCAGTGTTTTCTGCCATTGTCCTCTCTAGACTAATAAGGTAACAATTGTGTAGGTTGCTGGAACTTCTGGGAAAGCGTTGCTTGAGGGAGGTAGTGACGATGAAGGGGCAAGTACGGAAGCACAGGGCCGTGCTATTATTGAGGTTCTTGGTAGAGAGAAACGAAATGAAGTACTCGCTGCCTTGTACATGGTTCGGACCGATGTTAGTGTCTCAGTGCGTCAGGTAACCATACAGTGCATATGTTGAACACCATGCTGTATCCTTAAGTCAATCTTAATTTTGGCCAAGCTACTGTAATTAGATACTAAGTTTCTGAAATTTCTCATTCCATTAACAGGCAGCGTTACATGTGTGGAAGACCATTGTAGCAAACACTCCCAAGACCCTAAAGGAAATTATGCCGGTTCTGATGAATACGCTAATATCCTCACTTGCATCACCATCTAATGAGAGACGGCAGGTAACAATGTTTATTAGTACGTTATTGCTCATTCATGGATGTATTTTACTTTTTCATGGACTTTTTTCCATATTATTTCCATTGCATACCCTTCTTCAAAAAACAAGACCAACTTTCTCTCTTATTTTTTTCATTCTTTCTATAACAAATTAATCAAAATATAATCAAATTCATCAATTATGTACAGTACATTATCCATACATTAAACAAGTAATTAATCTAATTTTATCAACAATACATCCAATTTTTGTACCAAAATTAACTAACCACAAATTCAATTAAGCTAAATTTCACAATTAGGGTTTCATTCAAGAAACTAATTACTTGTGGGGAAGGTGGCAGGCGGTAGTGGTCGTAGGTACGGCGGACGACGATGGTGGTGGTAGGGATGGGACGGTAGTGGTGGTAGGGACTAAGGTAACAAATGGCGGAGGGAGGAAATGGTTGTTTGTGGGGAAGGTGGGCGGTGGCGGGGGAGGTTGTCGACGATGGGGGAGGTGTCCGGCGGTGGAGTGGACGGAGGGTGGAGGTTGTTGGGTGGCCGGAGGGAAGGTGCCAGGCAGTGGAGTGACTGATGGTCGTGGAAGGGAAAAAAATTTTAGGGGTAACTAAAGGGAGAGAAAGTGTTTGTTTGAGTAAAATGAGAATGGTAAAATGGGTAATGTCATCCATGATTAAGTAAAACTCGTCTATGAAAGAGCATAACCCATATTAGTATGCACAATTGCCACTTCCTCCTATTTTGTTTTATTTTTTATATTTTTTTTAATGTATTACCGCTGCTGTTGTCTTTACGTTGTCTACTAGGTTGCTGGCCGGTCATTAGGTGAGCTCGTTAGGAAACTTGGTGAAAGGGTACTCCCTCTGATTATCCCCATCCTATCCCGTGGATTAAAAGATCCTGATTCTAGCAGAAGACAAGTATGAAAGTTTTTCTGTTCCTGCATGTACCGCTTACTCTTATTTCTATGATTTCTGTGGTCTTGGACTTCTTGTGAAAAATCTTCGTATTTTTTTTTTGACTTATTTATTTAGCAGCTTATTAATTTGCAAAAGTTCTGTAACGAGACTCCCCTGTAGTTTGTGGCAAACTTTTTTTTTCTTTTACTGTTTGTACAAACTTAATGGTGTTAGATGCTATTGGTTTGAGAAGTGGGAAGTCAGCTTGTGTGGGGAACCTTGGGTGCTGAAAGTCCGTTACTGTGACCCAAACCAATGCGTGGAGACTACATAACGTTTTTAATGCCATAATTAAATAGACTCCAAGGTCAGGTGTCACAATTGTTGCCTAAAAGGGAGCATATTGATGAACTTTATTATTTACTAACCTGAACAACATAGAGTTTGTTTATATTCTAGAGATCTTGGTAGTAACTTTTGGCATATTCAAGAGACAAGTCTCAGAAGAAAAAGAAGACGAAGGGGACATTTGTAATATGTTGAAGTAAAGTGCAAACGGAGGATCATGCATGAAAAAGTAGTAGAGAGATGAAACAGTGTGGAGAAACAAATACCCGCCTTAGAATGAAATACACCACTAAAAACGTTCATAAGTACTCATGATAACAAGGCAATTGCTTTTTTGTCTCATTTTCTGTACCCGATATATAGTACTATGTATTATCTTTTCAAAGTGGATAGCCGCCTAGCTGGAGCTAAAAGAGCGACGTGTCAATCTCTTTATGAAGGAAACTACCTCACTGTCAACCTATCTAAACGTTTCATCACTTGATTCATTACTTCACATGTTTCACAGAAGTTGCTAGGTTAGTCTTTGTGCACATATTTACTAGAAAAGTGGAAAGTATTCGTACTTCTGGATGAAACTGCTTCAACTCATCTTGTGTTTTATTTTGAAAGCTATTTCTGGGCTGAGTGTCGACTACCCCATTATACTTTCATTGATGAACAAAATTTTTGAATCTTACTTTGTTCTTATTCCTTGTATAGGGTGTATGCATTGGTCTTAGCGAGGTGATGGCATGTGCTGGAAGGAGTCAGTTGCTGAGTTTCATGAATGAGCTTATACCTACAATTCGAGATGCGCTTTGTGATAGGTTTTTATTATTATAGCTATTCATGGAAGTTCAAATTTAATATTTTGGGTAGTCTGTATCGCTTTAATGTGATTGATTTGCCTTTCTGATGGAGATGTTACTTTTTATCTTTCTGTCCTCGGTATTATAATAGTGACCAGCTGTCTTTTGTAACAGTATGGCTGAGGTCCGTGAATCAGCAGGCTTGGCATTTAGCACGCTGTATAAGGTTATTTTGATTCTTTATCCTATCTTTCTTTACTTCGGAGTCATATCTACTTTAGAAAAGTTGAAATTTTCTAACATTATAATATAATTTTCAGAGTGCTGGCCTTCAAGCCATTGATGAAATTGTTCCCACCCTTTTGCATGCCCTGGAGGATGATGAGACTTCTGATACTGCACTAGATGGTCTCAAACAAATTTTGAGGTCTTTTTTTTTTTGCTCTTCTTGATACATTGCAAATTATATTATCTTACCTTCAGTTAGTTGTACTTGATTATTTCCCCTCATTCGGTTGATGCAGTGTGAGAACTACAGCAGTCTTACCTCACATCTTACCCAAGCTAGTTCAGCTTCCTCTTAGGTATGTGTAGCTTATTTATGTGTTTTTCATGTTTATTTCTAAGGTTATATGTTTGACTTATTTGTTTTACTCTTCGATGTTTTAGTGAATTCAATGCACATGCTCTTGGAGCTTTAGCGGATGTTGCTGGCCCCGGTCTTAATTCCCACCTTTCTACCGTTCTTCCTGCCTTGCTTTCAGCAATGAGTGATAGCAATGTGGTATGCTCGATTCTTTTTGGGATACACACTCCCTTACTTTAGAGAAACTATAGGGAGGAGGGAATTTTAATAATTGATAACTGTGATATACTCTGTAGTTGAATGTGTTTATAAGCCGTTCTGTATTTGATGAATTGTTATTGTGTCCTTGAATATTATAGGAAGTCCGTGATTTATCAAAGAAGTCTGCAGAAACTGTTGTATCGGTCATTGATGATGAAGGAATTGAATCTTTGATATCGGAGCTTGTTAAAGGCTCTGGTGACAGTAAAGTATGTCTTGCAGTTTCAGAACTCGTAAAGAGTAAATTTAGCAAAGATTCCATTCTTATTCTTCATGCTCTTCCCTGCAGTCTTCAATCAGGAAGAGTTCTTCATACCTTATTGGCTATCTATTTAAGAACAGCAAGCTATACTTGGATGATGAAGCTCCCAATATGATATCAACCTTGGTGGTGCTGCTTAGTGATTCAGATCCTGACACTGTTTTGGTAGGATCTTCACATTACCTTGTTTGCAGCTTTACTTCTTTATACCAAAATGTTTCTAAATCTTTTATCACACAGTCTGCCTGGGAAGCTTTATCATGCGTTGTCAGTTCTCTTCCAAAGGAAGTACTTCCAAGTTACATAAAGTTGGTTCGTGATGCTGTGTCTACAGCTAGAGACAAGGAGCGCAGAAAGAAGAAGGCGAGTTGACTGCATTCTTCTTGCATTTTTTGTGATGTCACTACATTATACCGTGATAGTGATTGATTGTTTGATTTGGTTATATGGTGATTTATCTAATTGTTCAGGGAGGACCAGTTCTGGTGCCTGGTTTCTGTCTCCGAAAAGCTCTGCAGCCCGTACTTCCAATCTTTCTTCAGGTATCCTGATGTCTAACTATTTTACTATCGAGGATTTGTATTGATCTTCCCGGTTGTTTGTGAGTTGTCAAAATTAGATATCCTTCGTAAAATGCTGTCCCCCCTTGTAGCATAAAAATTGTCTTCTACCTGTTTTTCTGAATATATATACATTTAAGTGGCTAATGATAGCATGAGCTGTCACAATTTGAACTAAAAATTATGCACACCTCTATGGCAGCAGAATAGTAGTTTCTTGATGGCTATTTCCATATCTTGTCAACAGTCTAGAGAACATGTTTGACCGATTTCCAATTTGATCAAAATTTGCTTCCGTTACACTACCAGGGTCTAATAAGTGGATCTGCTGAGTTGAGGGAACAAGCGGCCCTGGGTCTTGGAGAGTTGATTGAAGTGACCAGTGAACAAGCACTTAAGGAGTTTGTTATTCCAATTACCGGGTAATTTTTGTTGTTGTTGTTTTTGTCATAATTGCAAATCTTAGTCAATGGATAACCTTTGATTGAATTTGGAGAGGTATGGGTTGAAAATTTGCATCTGCTTTAACTGTTCTGTCTTCATTCTATGTTATTTCTATATTACACTGGAAACTTGTCACCTCTGTTTGTGCGATGAAGCAAACAGTTTTTTCTTTTCTGCACGAGTAAATAGATTTGAGGTTGTCAAATTGACTGTGGAACTTCAAGTGTTGGAAGTAAATCAATATTGGTCATCATTTGTCTGAAGGGAGCAATGATATTGCGATTTGTGTTGTGCTTTGCCTGCTTGTTTCATGTGTCTTGTGATTTTGTTTTATAATGTTTCTGACATAGCATTTGAGATAGAAATACCAGGCTGTGTGACGAATATGATTATGTTGCTGCAGGCCTCTCATTCGAATCATAGGTGATCGGTTTCCTTGGCAGGTGAAAAGTGCCATTTTGTCAACATTGACTATCATGATTAAGAAGGGGTGTATGGCCCTCAAACCTTTTCTACCACAGCTACAAACAACTTTCATCAAATGTCTTCAAGATAACACACGGTTTGTTTCTGATAGCAATCGATTTGGAATTTTTTCTTTATAAAGCTGGACCATGGATGTCTTTTGTTCATTTAACTCAACTGTTTACTCCAGGACTGTTCGTTCAAGTGCTGCACTGGCGCTCGGGAAACTCAGTGCACTTAGCAGCAGGGTTGATCCATTAGTTAGTGACCTGTTATCTAGCCTACAGGTAATTTTCGATCCAGTAGCAGTTGTGTGACCATTTTATTGTGTATAAGAGGAGCCCAAAACAATGATAGTCCAACATGTAAACGAATAAAAATCTTACTCGCTCCATAATTGTTTTTTCTTCCAATTTGACTTTTCATAGTCTCCAACTATCCAAGCCGATTAGCACACTTTCAGGATTCACATATTATTCCCTCCTTTTCCTTGAAGAAACCCCACTTTCCCTATTTGGAAACTTTGTTCATTTAGCCCCATTCCACTTTTAGCAACTTTTCATGTAAAAAATGACCATTCTATCCTTTCAAAAGATTTCAATTACAGAAAATGCCCCCTCATTATGATGTATAGTTAATCCTAATACTCCATATCCAAATGCACTATTTTTCTTTTTAACACTATTCATGAACAAAGAGAATCTTCCATATTTCTTGCGATATATAAGAGAAAATATAGCCATGTGAGAATTTTTACATTTCTTTATAATGTATAACAAAAGATATTTACGTTTTAATTTGTGCATTGGCAAGTGTGTAAAAGAGAAGTGTTGTATTTGGATATGAATGGAGGGAGTAACACCTAATAAGATCAACTAAAGTCACTAGTTCTCCTACCCAACTTAAAGAACATAATTAAACTTAAGATCATTAAATTCATTATTCCTAAGGATGACGGGCCAGGGTAAGGATGAGAGCGGTGACTGTGGAGAGGAAGATTGAAAGGACGGACAGCGTCGGAGGAGGATGGTGGTGCGACGATTGGGGCCTTGGGGGTAAGGGTAGAGGGGAAGGGATGTGAAGTGGAGTTAGGGGGGTAAAGGAGAGGGGATGGCGGTGGTGATGTTGGAGAGAGAGAAATGGGGGAGAGAGCAAAATGCGGTGGAGGATGAGGAATTTTGTGGTGGCAGAGATGTTGTTTGATACTAAATGGGAGAGTTAAAGGGATAGGTAAGGGTTGAAGGGTAAATTTTCATTTTCCTTAAAATGGGTGCCATAGTCTTATAGGGCTAACTCAAGAAAAAGGAGGCTAAAAATAATTTTTAAAAATGGGTGCCAGTCTTATAGTCTTATAGGAATATATAATGTTTAAGAATATTTTTTGATAGCATATGTTAATGTTTAATCATCTTATTTGAACTTTGGCCTCAAATTGTCAAATGGGAGTCTATTCAGTTTAGAATACGGAGGAGTATGTTTTTGTGGATAGCCTGATATTTTTATAATGGCGACAGTCATATTTTAGTTGAGAATTTGGTAACTTGAATACGTATCATCGTCATAATAAAAAGATCATGTTAATATATTATATTCATGGACTTTTTTAATTGGTATGATTATTAGTGGATCTCTTATTATAAGATGATGTCACGACCCTATACAACAACCTGTGTTTACTATTTTGCTATTTTCATTTTTTGATATTATTGCCATTTTTGTTAGTTGTTGAATAAAATAAATTTTCAGGCATCTGACGGAGGTGTTAGAGAAGCAGTTCTAACTGCGTTAAGAGGGGTAGTAAAGCATGCGGGGAAGAGTGTCGGCATGGCTGTTAGAACTCGTGTTTATGATGTACTAAAGAATTTGATTGATCATGAAGATGACCAAGTTCGTGCATCTGTTGCAAGCATATTGGGGATTACATCTGAGGTCTGCACTGCTTGTAACTCTCCCTGTACAATACCTTAGATTTTATGATGTCAAACTTCTGATCTCCTTTCTTTGATTACAGTATATTGATGAAAGTCAGCTGGAGAACCTACTTGAGGAACAATTAGATTTAGCAGTGTCCCCTAGTTGGACTGCGAGACATGGTTCAGTACTCACGATATCATCCATGCTTAGGCACTCCCCATCGAGAGTTTGTGAATCATCTTACTTGCCAACTTTAATCTCTCTATTAAAAGACAAGCTAAAGGATGATAAGGTACCAAATAGACAACAGTTGCGCAGTGCTTTTTAATCATTTTTTTTTTATGAAAACCATATTATCAAGGCTCGTATTTTCCAAGGGATTTATTAGTGCATGACCAAAATAGGTACAATATGCAGTAGTATTGAAGTCATAAAACCATTAATCCCCTTGGATGGATGCAATTGATCCTTGGTGTTATGTAATGCCTCATAATGTTATCCATTTTTTGATTTTGCTCTTCTATCTTGTTTCGTTATTCAAATACAGTTCCCCGTACGTGAGAGTTCAACCAAAGCACTTGGAAGATATCTCCTCTATCAAATTCAAAGTGATCCTCTGAATAGTGCTTTGCTTGCACAAACTGTTTCTTCCATAGTTTCAGCATTACGAGACGATTCTAGTGAAGTTAGGCGACGGGCATTATCTGCACTCAAGGCTGCTGCTAAGGTACCTGAACTTACCCCTACCCAGATCTGATCCTAACCGAAAAGAACAACCCAAAGTAGGCGAAACTCACGTTGACATGAATGGAAAATGAAAAACCTTAGTAGCCATGACCCAAAACGACCAGAAAATGCGTCAATTAACTGACCCGTAACCACTTATCCGAAAATAACTTGAACAATCCAAAACGTCCCGATAACATCACACCCAAAATGACCCAAACATAGAAGGACCTGATATGAGTGACCAGAAAATTGTACGATTACATTGTTTTGTTCGAATAATTTATTGGCTTGATGATTGCTTCGCTATATCTCACTGAACATTTATATAATTATGCAGGAAAATCCTGTTGCCATTATGGGTCTCGCTTCAATTTTTGGTCCCGCATTGGCGGAGTGTTTGAAAGACGGTAGTACACCAGTTAGACTTGCTGCAGAACGATGTGCTTTGCATTCTTTCCAGTTGGCCAAGGGTAATATGATTTTCGGGAGAATTACTGCTGCTCCTTTTTGTCTTTGTGAACATTTTTCATTGGATCTATTTACGTATATGTGCAGGAACAGAAAATGTTCAGGCTGCACAAAAATATATTACTGGTTTGGATGCTAGACGGCTTGCTAAATATCCAGAAGACAGGTAAATTTGTTCCAAATTCTAGGACAATACTTGTTTTCTAGTCAAAGTCGAGTCAGTTATCGGTCTACTGGTGTTTTGACTTGATCCTTATCGTTTACCCAACCCGTAAAGCCTACTTGCTTTTCTATTCATGATCCCATAATTCTCAACCTTTTGAGTCTCTGAACATAACCCAAAACAGCCCGCAAATCTAGGTTCGGGTTAAGTGTTGAACCCAGCCTGCCCTATAAAATTAGGGTAGACATAAATCCACGCACAGAATGTATTGTCCCACTGGATTTAAATGAACTATGCCTAAACTACCCTTTTTTTCTATGCAAACTGTGGAGGTTGTGGGCCACATATGTGGGCAAATCTTGTAAATGTATTTATAAATCCCATGTTTCCGTGCATTTCACCCGCGGATTTATGCCCCCCCTAAAATTAATACTACTAGATTAAAAATACTCCCGTATTTTTTTTTACGTGTTAGATTTTGTTCTCCAAAAGAACATTGCTAGTTTCTTTAACGTGCTCTTTACTACGAAGATGGTCAGAAGAAATGTGCTATTTCTCCATAGTGTGTCGTTTTAAGTTTGCTTTTTTTCTTTATGATGATCACAGTGATGGCGATGGTGACAGTGAAGATGACAATTCAACTAGCTGAGAATTTTACTAGTTTGTCCACTCATTCTAATCATCTCGGGACAAGGTGTTCCAGTTTTTACTACAGAATGGATGGAGTTGCAGTTAAAATGGTTACTGAGTGGCCTGTGAATCATGGTGCCTTCTGCCTAGCATAGTTACGCGTACGAGTTACTACACATGAAACACACTTGGGCATTGCATATCTATTATTTCCAGATAGACTAATGACGCCCCTCCATCGGTAACTGTAAATAGGTTACCCGAGAGTAATTTTTTGGCCGTGTGGAAGCTTCCAAAACCTCAACATCCATCATGTCTCACTGTGATAACGATTCTCCTTGCATTATGATATAGTATAACATTGTTTACCCTTCCGACATTTATAAATGGAATCTGCGGGTTGCATATCAACCCCATTGTCATCGTCCAAACTGTTTCGTGTATTGGGTTTTTGGTTTTTTATCATCGACTTACCTGGTACTCTGGTAGAGTTGTATGTGATTGTATAACATGGTCTCACATCCTTATTTGTTGAACTCGTCTACTGGTGAGACCAAATTGTAGTTGCTCTCGTCTAGTTACAAGGGATATGGGTTGTATTCACTTAGACCGTCTAGTAGTCTTTGTTTTACATTTTCGTCTTCCGTCACCTCTGGCCTGTCTTTGTTATCCCCATCAATCATCAAGTTTTCCCTTCACCATCTTGTATACATAGTTACATACAATGGAAAAAACTGGAGTGAAGTAAAATAGGCCTTATTAGGGCGATATAGAAGCAGAGTCGTAGCAGACAAATAAAGCCAACAAACAATTTTCAACAAATTAAATGCATACCTATTCACACCTTCCTCTACACATAACTACTAGTAGAGAGTCCACATTAATGCATATCACTTCTACTAGGATGTGTAGACACCTTGGTTTTGCAACTCCCATGAAACACTCAATGATGATTGGACTGTATGTTTAGCATATGTTACGAATTTATGATGTTTTGTAAATTGGTTAATAAACGGTAGCTCAAACATTTGTGTCAACTCCTTACTCGTCATCTACGTGTCAATACGGTCGTTTTGACATTAGGTAGAGTTGGTTTGGAGATTGGGTCAAAAACCGTCTCCAGTTTTAGATCCCGTCTTGTTTCGAGTAGGAATATTTTGGAAGCCATAGATATTTTATTGAAATTAGAGTTCGATACAAATATCCGGACTCGTTTAATAAAGGGTTATTCTACATGGTACCCCTAAGTTTTTCGACTTTCTACATGGTACCCCTACATTTATTTTAACATACATGGTACTCCTAAATATTGACTTTATCAATAACCGTACCCCTAACTTTAATTTTCGTCAAATATACTTAGTTTTAGATGTTAATTGATGACTATTGACGCTCATTTGGCAATCTTATGTGGATTTTTTTAGTG
>JAOWBH010151378.1:0-12125 GCA_028566215.1 Silene coronaria | reverse complement strand
AAAAAAAAAAAAAAAAAAAAAAAAAAAAATTCCTCAAGTCGCCATCCCGCTTGGCGACTACTTCCCCAATTTTTTTTTTTTAGTCTATTGAAGTGTCAGATATAAATACAACGAATCAAGTCGCCATCCGCCATGGCGACTTAGACTCAAGTCGCCACCCCCCATGGCGACTTGAACCTGCGTAACTTTTTTAATGCAGACTTCAGGTTTGGGTGTTCTTTATGTTAAGTCGTCATCCGCCTTGGCGACTTGACTCCAAAGCTAGCTTCGGTGATGACGTAGACCCATTTTGGGTAATTAATTACAAATTCAACCCATTTCGTTAATAAATTTGTCAAAAATACCCATTTTGGAAAAAAGTTCTACGAAATATATTCATTCTTCTCTCAGCTTCTTCACCATTTGATACCGCCATTAATGGATTCCGACGAAGAAGATTTCGTGTACGTTGGAACGCCGATACTGAATGAAGAAGAAACCTCTACTACTCGCAAGAAGAAAGCTCTTGCTGAAGCTTCTTCTCAGCTTCGTACCCTTCCTTCCTGGAAACAAGAGGTTTTTTCTTTTCCCCAAATTTTCTATAATTTCGATCAATTAGGGTTTCTGAATGATATTATTTTGTTTTGATGATGTTACTGCAAATTTCGAAGTTTAGTATGCAGTGCAATTAATTGATGATATACCTTTCGTTAGTTTTGATCATTTAGGGTTTATTTAGCTTGATTGTTGGTGAATTTCATCTGAGAGTTTGTTATGTCACTGCGAATTACTATTGAAATTGTTGTTGTTAAACATTTGGCGAGTCTTGTTGGTGAATGTTTGCGTCCAGTGTGGCTGCAAAACTGTATGGTTAGATTCGTATCGTAAATTTGAGGTTGGAGGCTTTATTAGAGTATTGGGGGTGTTTGTCTGTTGCAGCTTGCGAGTTGTAGCTCGGATGATTTGGTAGTGCTTTAGGTTTATGGCTTTTTATAAACGAGTTGAGGCCCTCAATCTCTAAATAGGGTCATCGGATTTGTGCTATCCCCTTACTTGTCGAGAATTTTTGCACTCGAGTTTGTTTATCATTTTGAGCGAATTTGTGTAGAATAAGCCAAAGCTAGTGAATTAGTAAGTGGTGCTGATATGGGGAAAATTGAAAGAGGAGCAAATATTCTACGTGGTTGTTTGTCTGTTGTGACTTGTAGCTTGGAAGATTTGGGAAGTGCTTTAGGTTTATGGCTTTTGTACAATCGAGTTGAAGGCCCTCAAGCTCTAAAATAAGGTTATCGGATTCGTGCTATCCCCTTACATATCGCGAATTGTTGCACTCACGTTTGTGTATCAATTCAGGCGAATTTATGTAGAATAAGCCAAAGCTAGTGAATTAGTAAGTGGTGCAGAATTGCAGATAGGGTAAACACTGAAAGAGGAGAGCAAATATTCTACATGGTGCTAAAACGGAATAGAATGGCAGCGAAGCGGCAAAAACTCAGGCTGTCATAGTGTCATGAGACGGTTATGATAATTTAGGAGACTTGTTTTGAATTTTATTCCTTGACAAATCCTTAAAAATATTATAGAGTTCATACTAACATTACGAACTGGCGTTATTAACATTCCCTATTAAAAAGGTATTGAGTATAATTGTCAGTGTATTACACTGTTAGAAGTTTGTATGGAGTGAATTACCATGTACGGTATCTACTTTACTATGAATTCTCCCGAATAAGGCAACCCTGATTCCAAACAGTGTTTTAAACTCTACTTCTTTCGTATTGGCAAAGTGCTATCAAGTCATTAGCACAAGCGTATCAGACTGCCATCAGACAAGTTATTGTTTTCGACTTTTTGGTGTTATAACCAGCTATCCTGGATGATCATGGCCTGTTTGCTAAGATGAATTTCTTGGGTTTTGTCCGGCCTTAATATTGTCCTAAATTTTTTCGATTGGACACTCTGTCAATTAATTTCAGGTGCCGAGAATGGTTTTATGGTGTAGCAAGTCGACTGAAAGACCGTCTCTCAAGTCTCAACTAGATTAGTGCGAGACATGGGATTTACTACACTAGATACTAACAAAAAGGGGAAAAAGGGATAAATGAATTAATAACTACCTATATCATGTGAGAGGTCTCACATAGATCTTATTGAGAGACCGTCTCACATGAGAATACATGTTTAACTTCATTCTGTTTGGAATTGCTTCTAATTCAGAGCTAATATTGTTATCTTTTAGTGATTTAATAGTTTTCCATTTAGTATCCAGTTTTTGTAATGATAACATATAAATCACTCTCCCCCTCTCCCTTAACAATAATTCTTATATAAAACCGTTGCACACAAGTTTTATTGTAAACACAAGTGATATTTTACCTTAATAACCCCACTAAAATAACTTCCACAAACTACCACTCTTCCATGTTAAGGGCATTAAGGTCTTTGTTATATGGTTTTATAATATTTTATTGTAAAACCGTTTTACAAAAGACTTACTCCTCCCTCAAAGGTTGTGCTCTGCATGACTCTAATTTTCAGGCATGAACTCTATGTTTAAATGAAGCCATGAAGGTACGGATGCGGGGACACATGTATAAAACAAAAATATATCTATGAAATTGAAATATTTAGTCGTGTGAGTAAAATAGTTGATGTTCAAGATGTAAAGCTTACAATCGGTGTCATATTAAATGCTTTATACACACACTCTTTCTCTACTTTTCCTTGCTTACACTTTTAGGAGAGTTGCTGACTTGGTAAGCGTTGGGTGCATGCTCCATAAGCATATCGAGTGTCGTGTGAGACACGGGCGTGGCCCCATTGGCGAGGACGTCGAAGTGACATATCATATTGCGATGTTGATTTTTCTTTTATGGAATAGTATCACAGATATTATATTTTGATAAAGATTATTTAGTCTTGCCAATTTTTTCTTAAAAATATTTTATGTTGTTTTAAGGTTAGGGATGAAGATGGGAAAAGAAGATTTCATGGAGCATTTACTGGAGGATATTCAGCTGGTTATTACAATACAGTGGGATCGAAGGAGGGTATGAAATGAATTATGCATAGTGTCATTTTTATTTTTGCTTGTTTGTGGACTTGCGTTTATATATGAACCACTGAGCAGGCTGGACTCCACAATCCTTCTCGTCATCTCGGAAGACCAGAGGTGAATTTAAAAAGCAGAGTGTTTTGGACTTCTACGATGAAGATGAGAAAACTGTATGTCATTTTTTTTTCCTGATTTCATGTTGCTTTTATGCATTCTGCTGGGTCGTGTTGCTACTTTCCTTTTTTCTTTCGTGGCCATGTCTAAAAAACTTTTAGAATTGTTTTCCTTTGCTAATTTGTTATAGTTCGGTTACTTGGGTATTTCACAAAATATACATGTGCTATTTGATTCTAGTTCATCTCTCAGTTTTCTCGAAAAAGTAGTCAGCAAGTGTCGACTGTAATTAGGTATTTTGTTTGACTAGTTGATGGACAACTGCTTCACTGTTGTCTCATTAGTCACATCAAATTCGTGAAGTCCCTGAAACTAAAAGCAAAAGATTGGCTACATCACCAAATTGACTCCAGGGCTCCAGGCCTATGATTGTATCACCTATGTTGTATAAGAAATAAGATAAATTTATCCCTACTTTGTCAGTACAGTGGGGTTCTTAGGATTGAGATCCGACTCTGGATTGCAGATGGAGTGTTATCGCAAGATCGAATCGAGGATTGTCAGATTTGAGATTTTAGCTTATGCAAAGACTTTGGTATAATGGAGTGTTATCGCAAGATCGAATCGAGGATTGTCAGATTTTAGCTTATGCAAAGACTTTGGTATAATCTGTATGATATAATGTTGAAACTCTTGAAAGTTTATTTAATGAAGTGAAATCTCTATAATCATATTAATATATCACATATACCTTTAGTTTTGAGTTGCAAGCACAAAAGAGCAAGTAATGTCACAAAGTATGATCCTGAACGAGCCTTTCTACAATCCCTGACAATCCTGTACTATCTTTTTCAATCATACCTGATTAGGAACTTATGAAGGAAATAATAGTGTATGTTTGTAAAGCGTTCTCTATAGTATTCTCTAAAGGGGTTTGCCAGGCTGATTGCCTGCTTGCCTCTATTCTACCTTGCTAGGGTTTTCTCCAATGATTCATTTAAGCTTTATATCTCTTATCCTTTTGAATCACGTACGTCTTCTCTAACCATAGTAGTGTATTTGTTTTTGGGGTTAAACAAAAAGAATGTTATGAGTCAATCTCGGAGAAGTATACTTCGTTTAATGTTTTTTTGTTTTCCTTATGGTTTTCATTTGTTTTGTTTTTTTTTTAATGTAAAATTGTTAATTTTTCACGTACAGGAAATGGAAGGTAATTTGCTGGGAACATCATCGCAATTCGATACCTTTGGATTTACAGCTGCAGAGCTAGCTCGAAAAGAAGCGGAGAAGGAGCAGAATCAGAGGTGATCTGTTGCCCTTTATTACTCTTGTTAACTGTGTACATGACTACGTCCACCTTTCGTGTTTTCCCATAGGGGAATAAAGACTGGTGGTTGTGTTCAAGTTATATTATTGGCTTGAGCTTTGGTTTTGCAAAACCAGTTAGTTAAATGTGGTTGTTCTGTATGTAAAGACTTGTATGTATCGTTTGGCTATGTTCTTTAAGTGGCATTATAAATGTCATAAATTCATAGCAAAGTCATTTGCTACAGTAGTTAGACTAGATGGATCTTTCTGTCAGAACAAGTTTCACGTGGTTTCCTTGACTTGTCTCCTGCTACATTTGAACTGATTTCCGGTAAATTTCATTTCTTTATTCGAAAACAGTAAGGCCCTGTTAAGTTGCTAAACTTTTTTTTTTTTGTTTTCTCTCTCTTAAAATTGCTAAACCCTTTCCCCCCCTCCTGTAAGACTAGTATATGTGATCCTTGTTATTTTTGAGATTTTTTTCCCCATCAGTTATTTGACTTTTCGTAACTTTTTGAAAATAAAGTTGCTGTTGAAATATTCTCTCTAATAATCAATGAAGAACTTAGCAGAGCAGAAAAGTATTACTTCTAATAGGTTATAATCAGTAAACTAGTTGCAGAATCTTCTACGGAGTATTATTTGTTAGTTTAAAATAACATCTAACTCCTCTTTCCTACAGTGTAGTTTTTTAAGTAGCTGGTTACATTAGCTTGATAATACTCTCATTTTGTGCATGCCTCGTGTTTGTTACTGATTTGCCGATATTTGGTGTCATGTCCTTAACTAATAGAACTGTAGAAGTATTTCATGAAAATGTAAACAGATTGCAAATTTGTTGCTTATAAAAGAGTTTGTGTTGGCAGGCCTTCAGCCATTCCTGGTCCTGTTCCCGATGAGTTAATTGCTCCTGCTTCAGAATCTATTGGTTTGTTCTCTGAAAAGTAAATTTTCTTTCAAGCATGTCTTGTGCTAATCACCTAGAGCTGAAACAATGTATTCTCTTAGGTGTGAAGTTACTAATGAAAATGGGATGGCGTCGAGGACGATCAATAAAGGATTCATCTTCACATTCGATCAAGGGTATGTTCTTGAAAGCTTCTTGATATATTCCAATGTATTTTATATGTAATATATCCATACTGTCAGTGTCAGCTAGCGGCACATACGGAACCTAGCTTTGTGTATCTGCTTATATTGAGACTGATATGATTATTCTTGTTTTTTTACATTTTAATCCATAAGTAATATCTCACTTTGGATGCATTTTGTTTGGTAAGTAAGTGAGGCTATTGACTAAATGGCACTAGGGGTGAGTCGGGTGACCCCAAAAAGTAAAGGATAATTAAGCTGTCAAGCTATGATGAGTGCTCTTATCTCCAAAAAGAAGGTAAGTCAAGTGCAAATCACAGTGAAATGCCTATCTCGAGTAACTCCAATTATGTAGCAGCTTAAGTAAAAAAAAAGCTTGATGACATGTAGAAGCAATAATATCAAATTTAAGATTCGGCACACTTGTTCCATACATGAGATGTCTATTGATTACTAATAGGATACGTTTCACTGACGTTATGAGGTTCATGATTTTGCTGGCTTAATTTTAAAAAGGCTTCAATTATTTCTTTGTTATCCTTTATATTTCTTTTACTTACTATTACTATCGGAAAAAAGATGAAAAGGCGCATCACTCTTGATCATGCTTTGCATTTGGCATTTGATATTTCCGCCCTTGTATTTTTCTAATAGCTCTATCTCCATATTATTCTTCAAATGACAACCCCTTTGCGAGCAGAGAATTTGTAGTTCATACTTAGAAGTTAGAACTTGTGTAAATGGGTGAAGGAAAGACTTGCGTAGAATATTAAGCATAAAACAATAAGATGCAATAAAGTAAGGAATAAGGATCAGTATTCGGAGTCTGTTTGTGAACACTACATTTCATTGCTTTATTCTCTCTCCTTCTTAATTTCTGGGGTGGAATAAATGAACTTTAATCCATTCTTTTCATTGATAGCCCTGCTCTTCCCTTGAGCATAACAGAAAACTTAAGTTACACCGCCTCTCTCATATCTGTTACACACTCACTTAATGGGTGTTTTGTTCTTATGCTTTGTAGAGTGATCTCTAGCCTTATCTCAAACTCCCTATCGTAAAAAAGTGTTTTCATTCTGATTCAAATTGAAGCTGTCTTAGAATTTTGTGTTTCTTCTTTTACCTTGTCTTTTTTAGAAGTTCGCCGGGAAGGAAGAAAAGCATTTCTAGCCTTTTCATCTAGTGTTAAAAGTGGACATGTGGCTGGTTGCGAGCCTGTATCAGATGTCGAGGATGACCTTATTGAGGAACCTGCTACTGATGCACAGATCACCCCGGTAAGTCATTCCACTTTTATTTGTATTGTCGCTCGATAATTTTCCGTAGATAATCACGTTCATCCACTTAATTTGGTGCCATATGTTTAAATGCACTTTTGCGTCAAGATAGTCAATAATTATTAAATGTGTTTCAATATTCAACTGAAGATATCAGTGATAGTTTAGTGATATTTTAATTTGGTGGTTGGATGAGGAACAATGAAGATAGATCTCAACCAAGAGTTGGTCACTGATGCACTCCTGAGAGTATAAGAACCAAACAACTTTCCTTGCCAAGTCTACTAACCACCCAACCCAGCACATTATAATTCAAAGATAAAATATCTATCCTTGGGCTTAGACAAAGTTGATATTGCTTGTCTGCGATCTCTGTATATATACTTCATTGTATGGCGAGGTAGCATATTAACTGGCTTATTAATTACCTTTTTTAGGTATATGTTCGTCAGCCAAAGCAAGATTTGCATGGTTTAGGTTATGATCCATACAAGCATGCTCCAGAATTCAGAGGTATGTGATATTATCAATTGCAGCTTTCTTGGCCATGCTGTTTTCTTTTGGACTGAAATTTAAATAATTGGTTTCATTTACAGAAGCTAAAAGATCACGCTTATCTGGGAGCAATGACATTGGATTTCGACAACCATTCTCATCAAAACAGGAGCTTGCACCTGCCAAGTGTACTTTTCTTTAGCTCTCTTTTTTTTTTGGATTTCCTCACCTATCTGTCATTGTGTGAATAATGTCCTCAGAATTAAGTTGATGAGTTGTATTTCATGCGTACAGCAAGAAGGTTCGCTGCTGGTTTTGGAATTGGAGCACTGGAAGAACTCGATATTGAAGACGAGGATATTTATTCTTCCGGTTAGTTTATCTTAGGGTTTCCTTTTGATGAGAAAAAAGCAAGAACTTTAGCAAGAGCACCAAATTATTGACATTCATGGACCGGGGGAGGGAGGGGGGAAGATTTCCTGCCTTTCCGTTTATGTTATTGCAGTTGTGTGTGTGAGTGTGTGACTATCAGCTTTAGGATATAGTCAATTACATTTGCAGCATTATTTTTACAAAACTCTCCAAGACAGTTTTTTTTTTCTTTTGTACGACTTCTGGACTGTTCTGGTCTTTTAAAGTAGTTTTCTTTTTTGCTCATCTTTGGGGAAGGGTTGTTTTTTGTACCTTATTTGTGGGTTAATGGCAAAACAAAGAGTGTTTATAAGGTGTTTCACTATTCTCATAGCGTTTTATACAACAAAAATAGTATGAGTACCTATTTACCACTTTTGCTCATTTAATGATCTGATAATATCTTATTTTTCTATCAAAAAGGGTGGTCAAAGTTTTTACATGTTTTGTCATAATCTTTGACCCACTTTTATTTTCATTCTAAATGGCTAAGTCTGTTTTGCAGGACAGGATTATACACAAACGTATATTCCAGAGGATGATGAACCGCTAAAGGACGATACGCTTACGATAGCTGGAGCAGATCGGGGAGCTGGTCTTAAGTTCAGAGCTGCTACGAATGCCGAGTATCAGCTAGAAAGGTATTCTTTAGCGTTTATCTGCCCTTGCTTATATGTTAGCTTTACTAAGTAATTATGACGTCATTATTGAAGTTTGTCTACCTTCTCATAGTTTTGTTGCGAAACGGCTTACTTGTGATTTAACTATTGAATGTGCACTTCTTTTCTCTACTTCAAATAGTATGTATGTCGTGTACCTAATAACTTTCACTTTGGTTATGCTATATGATAAGACTTTATAAGATTAAACAACTCAATGTTTTCAGGACTTTTTAAAACCAATCTTAGCAGATTAAATAATTTTTTTTTTTTTTTTTAAAAAAGAGATCCAAATTAAAATCCCCCCATCCAAAAACACTTGCATTACGGCTTATACGACTAAGTGAGCTAAGAGTATGTATGTGATCTAACTTGCATACGTTAGCAGATATACTCTAACCTCAAATGTCAAACTATGATAAAAATAGAAAAAAAAACGTACGAATATTAATAGACAGTATAGTATTTGCTCATTATTAAATTGGGTTGGACGTCAAACTAGGTTCGAAAGCTATGGTGTATTTATTAGTATGTTATTTGTCCCACATTGAAAAGTAATGTAGGAGTGGTAAATATATTACGTACTAGGTAGTATTCCGTGCTTCGCGCGACCTGTTTTAAAATTTTATTATTATAATTAAAGAAAAATAATACTTATTATTCATATATAACCTTTAGTATTTTTACTCGTAAATAAAAAATAAATTAATTTCTCAAATTAATTTTTTTTAGGTTTAATTTCAATGTTTTAAAATATAATACATACAATTTTAATTAAAACTAATAAGTGATAATTAATTATGTATGATCAACGTTTTATAAATAAAATTGTGACTAATCAAATATCATATTAATTAAATAAAATTTATTCGAATAATGCAACAATCAATATTAAGTTTTTAAATTATGTCATTTCACGGTAGGTTATGTTCCAAATCAATTAATATTTGTTCAAAATGATGTGAATATAATTTTATGTAATTTTTAATTTTTTTTTAGTATAACGTGTGATATTTATGTATGAAATATATATGGTCGAAACTCAACTTATTCAAATGTTTTGATTGTGCCTTGCATGTGGTATGTGTCAAACATATCTATAAGGAATTTTTTTTGTACAACTATATATAATGATGCTTAATAGTTTACCTAAAAATAAAATAGAATGAGCATTCTCAAATATTATTTTTTGAGGTTTTAACTTCAAAGTATTTAAAACATAACATATTAAATATTTAACTAAAAGTAATAATTATTTAGTCATAATCAATATTTTATACTCGACGTATTATTATTCAATTGAAGATGTTAAAGAAAAATGTAATGTGTTTTCTATTTTTTCATATGATTTATACTTTATAGTACTATATTACTTAATAATCATTAGCAAAGGCACTCGCGATCACTGTGTACATACATACTCGTTATCAAACTATTTAAACCTATCAAAAATCTCACATGTATTCAATTTTTCGCAATATATTTGTTTCATTCCCACACTATAAAAAACTTACATGATAGTAGTTTTCTTTAAGTTCCGTTTTTAATAAATACAATGACTCTTTAAGATATATTTTTTCTGAATGGATTTAATGATCTAAGTTTTAAAACTTTTTCAAATTATTTTTTTTATGTAAATGAAAAATATTGTGAGACAGTACTCACTTTAATCATCTCTACATATCAAAATATTTTAATAAATATAATGAAAGTTATACTCAATTGAAGGCATTTTTCGCAATGAACGTAATTATTTACATTTTAGTCTCTTTATCAAAATAATTTTTTACTAAATTTAGAATCAAATCACCGTAATTATTTAATAAGATTTTATAATAAAATTTATTAAGTTATAATTAATACTTTGCTGAGATTTATACAGTATTTATTATGTTATTATTAAATGATTAGCTGTAATTAATGTTTGTCATTAATGTTGTATATGACACGTGTCAAATTCACACTCTCCCAACCCAGTTTTATATATATATACTAGTTTTAGTCCCGTGCAAAAAATGCACGGGTTGCATTCAAAAATTCAACATACAAAATATGTAAGTAATATGAATATAATTGTTAAGAATTCATAAATTGTTGATTATTATTAACAATAATTAGTTTTATTATGATGCTGTATTATAATTATTGTCCATAGGAAATATTTAATTTTTGTTATGTATTATAATTACTTCTTCTATTTTAATTCTAGATTATACATTTTAGAGGTTGATTGTAGACTTTGTAAAAGTAGAAAATAGAAATGTAGAAATTAATTCTCATATATATATATATGACGACGAAGCAATAATTTGAATAACAATGTCGCAATCAATCAAATACTCAGGTACTAAGCCCATGCCAGGCGGAGGCACGAGAGGCAATGAAGGAATGCGCACCGATGGTAAAGGCAGCTACCAATGATGACTTGGGGAATCGACGTGGACAACATTGCTGTTCTAGGCTGAAGATTCATGATGATGTTCAATACATCCCGCAACGAATTAAAACGGGGACATGTACATGTAGCAGCTACAAATATAAGAACATAACGGATTCCGCATTTTTGATAAGGGTCAACGATTTCCTACACTTTGTGAACGACACGTTGCGTGACGAGTGCGGCTTGTCCGCTAAGTTATATAATGGTCCCGCCTGTATGGTGTATAAGGACTACAATTTCAAGAACCGCAAGACCAAGGTTCAGCCAGCGATGTGTATGCTCCGTGATATCGATAGCATGAAAGTTTGTGAACCGCTGATGCAAAAGTCCGAGATGCAAGCGAGTGGTTTGACGGTTATTGAAGACACAACGCTGCCTTTGATAGACCCTTTCTCGGGTTGCTGTGCAAAAGAAGACCAGTGCAAATGCGACCCGAGATCCTTAAGTTGTTGCCAGAAGTTGGGGGAGTTATCTAAGAAGGGAAGGGATAGTTGTATGTGTCAACTCCTCAACTCAAAAACAACTTCTGATTCTACTCGTGACTTTCTTAATTTCGTTAGAAGCAATCGTAATCAAATCAACAGTTGCGAAACGATTTCAACGATATACACTGGCTCTTGCTTTCCCCTACCAGCACCGTTTACTACTAGCGGAGGCGGAGGAAGGGCCTTAGACGTGTCAAAAGTAAGACTTCAAAGGGGTTTTAATACTAGAAAAAACCCCCATGACCGAACATTTCCCACGACTCCTTGAAATATTTCTCCTCTTCCGGCACATCACGCCTTGTATAACGTTAAGCAACCAAAAGTATTATCTTGTCACATCTCACAACCACCTCAATATTTTACCGGTTGCGAAACATCACAAGCTTACATCTCATCACAAATGAGAATTCTTCTTCTTCTTCTTCTTCTTCTTCTTCTTCTTCTTCTTCTTCTTCTTATTATTATTATTATTATTGTATCACATGTAATCGTCCTATTTGAGCCCATTTCTTTTGTTATACAAGGTCAATCCATCTTCTTTAATTTCCGACTAGTACGTGTTGATGTTCGGCCACGCCCGAACTAGTGTCGACTACTCAAATTTATTATCTACTCCGTAATTTTTATTTATAATGAAATATATAATCGCATTGCCTTCTTTAATTTATACTGACAAGTGTTTTTTTTTTAAGTCGTCAACACTCGATCAAACAAATTACTCAACTAACGTAGTAAATGTTGTAATCAAATAATATAAAATAAGTAGAAGCCTATGTGTTAGTAATTTGCTTGAAGTAACCAACTTATATT
>JAOWBH010151367.1:0-12126 GCA_028566215.1 Silene coronaria | reverse complement strand
TCGAAAATCACCCAATTGCAAGTGGTCAAGAAGTTGTTAAAATCAGGCCAAAAGGTTGTGTTTGACAAAAAAAATATTAATGACTGTGTTTGACAAACTTTTTTTTTTAAAGGTGATGTTTGGAATTAATTTTTTTTTAAAGGTTGTGTTTGACAAAAACCCTAAAATAAATAAAAAGACATTCAAACTCAACCGTGTAAAATTTCACGAGGGAAAACTAAATTGCTCTACTGATCCTACTCGACTCAAATCATAACTTAAATCATTGGTACACACTCAAAAAAAAAAAAAATTTGCATCTACCAATGGGCCTGATTTGTATCTACCCAAAAGTCCAAACCAAAAACATAACTTAGCCCACCCAAATGAATTAGGACGGTCAAACCTAACGTATAAAGCTAGGAAACCAAAGTAAGTGATAAGACTGGCCCAGTAACATAGGCCCAACAAAATTATTTAATAAAACTATAAAATAATTTATTTTTTAATAACCTAATATTTTAAATTAATAACTTACCTATTTAAATATGTTCGTTTTTATTATAAAATATAAATTTCATCAAAAGCTTAATGTATTAATGTCATTTGTTTGGACTATTGGGTCAGTCATATGCTAATAAACCTAAATAGATCAATTTATAGAATAATCACTACTAATTATACGATGATTTAATTTTAGTTTAATTAGATTAAATAAATAAAAAGTTATTTGAGCTGCTTGATTTAATTAATCGCTTTTATGACTTTATTAAGACTTATGAACATAAAATATTCCGATCTCTCACAAAATTTTTAAGATTAGTCGTGAGAACTATAAATTTCAATTCATTTTGTTCTGACCTAAATCAACCGTTTTTGACTATGACCGATAACTTTGAACCAAATAAAAAAAAAATGACCGATAACTTCAAAAAATAACCTAACCTAAAATATTTGTCCCAGCATCGATTCCATCATATGATCTAGCTTAATCATTTTTCCGATCCGAATCTAAACTTACTCAACTCAGTTAATAAACAACAATAATAAACTTCCATAAATTAAACTAAATTGTAATTATTGTGATAAACATGTACAGAATGAAAAAAATCATCTTTACCCCCCATTAATAATAAAAAAAGTACGAAAAATATTCATAAAAAATACGAAAAAATGATCTCTCAATAACTTATCGAGAAACCGTATCTTCCCGACCAAGCCCACTAAAATACCCATACCATATACCGACATCAACAAACATTGTTAAGTATAAAACGGCCCACAACGTTATTATTTTCGCCATTCGTCAGCTTCTCCCCCTTTATTTTTTCATTTCAAATCTTCGCATCTCTTTTTCTCTCTCTAGAAATTCGATATTCTCACTCACTCTCTCTCTAAAGGTACGATTTCTTACTCATTTTTAATTTAATTGTTTAAATCAATTTTATTAGCTGCAATTTATGCTATAGTTTTTCGATTTACTGTTGTTTAACATTTTAATTTGTGATGTTTTTAGTGATTTAGTTTGTTGATTAGGGTTTATGTTAATTAGGGTTTATGATTGTCGATTTGTGTTATAGTTTGATTGTTTATTAGTGTCAGCAACTCAGTGTTATGAAAGCCTTTGATTAAAATACGCCTCGCAAAATATTGGTAACAGACTATGTGATTACTAGTAGAGGGTGTAGTTTGATAGTGTTGATGATATGCCATTGAATGTTGTTGATGTTCTTAATTTGGATTTGTAATAAATGAAGGGTGAAAAATTACGTTTCAGAAAGAATGAAAAAGGTAAATAAATGATTGGGGTGGAGGGTTTAGGGTTGAATTTTCGAATTTGGGGATAAAATGTGAGGGAGAGAGGGGGGTTTTGATGGTGTGGTGGGGGTTGGGGGATACGTCTCACAAAGAATGAAAAAAGGTAAACAAATGATTGGGACGGAGGGAGTAGTTATTTTTAGATTGTTCTTTGTGTTGGATGAAACATGGATATCTGAGGCGTATTGAGAAAGTGCTAAAAAGTTGGTGTATGATATGCCACTAAACATTGTCGATGTTATCATTTGGATTTCTTATCAATGAAGGGGGAAAATACACACCTCACAAAGAACTAAAAAAGGTAAACAATTGATTGGGACAGAGAGAGTAGTTGATTTTAGGCTGTTGTTTGTGTTGGATGAAACATGGATTTTTGAAGAGTTTAAGAAAGTGCTACAAAGTTGGTGTCGACGATATGAAAATATTGTTGATTTTATTAATTTGGATTTGTTATTAATGAAGGGGGAAAATACGTCTTACAAAGAATAAACAGGTAAACAAATGATTTGGGGTGGAGGTAGTAGTTATTTTAGACTGTTGTTATGTTCGATGAATTATGTATGTATATATATGAGGTGTATTGAGAAAGCATTAATAAGTTCATGTCTGTCTGGTTGCAGATGGCTATCAGTGCAGACACTCTAAAATTTTTGTCTGATTGCTTTCTTAACACCCTTTCTCCCCAAGCGGAGCCTCGTCGCAATGCTGAAGCCAGTCTTATGAAATTGTCTGATGAACCCAATTATGGGCTTGCTGTTCCCAGTCTTGTACGTTCACTGGGTGTTGATCAGACCCATCTTAAAGCACGTTGGGCGCCGAATGCTAGACGGCCAGAGCCTAATGTTGTTTTATCGAAAAAAATTCCTGACGAGGAGAAACAGCAGATTAAGGAGCACATTGTTGATCTGATGCTGGATTCAACACATAATGTCCAAGCTCAGCTCAGCGAGGCTATGTTGAGATTGGGAAGCATGATTTTCCGAGACAATGGACTCTGAGCTGCTTCCTAGGTTGAATGCTAAGCTTGAGCAGGCCCTCAATTATTTAGCTATTAATGGAATTCTTGGCACTGCAAATGCTCTGTTGAAGAAGTTCTGGCATGGTTATGGCACTAACGATCTGCGACTTGATTTAAGGTACTGTTTGGATAATTTCGCTGTCCCGTTACTGAGGTTGTTCTCCCATACTGCTACGCTGATTGATTCTGGTGTCAATTCTAGTGCTACTGCGGCAAACTTAAAACCTCTCTTTGAATCACAGAGACTGTGTTGTAGGATATTTTATTCTTTTAACTTTCAGGAGTTGCCTGACCTCTTTGAAGACAACATGGATTCATTTATGAATGTTTTTGGTACATATCTCACCGCTGCCTTCCCCGCTCTTGAACAAGGAGGGAAGTTGGCTCTTGTTGACGGCCTTCGTGCTGCTATTTGTGAAATCTTGACCCTTTATGTCCAAACAAATGTAGTGTTGACGGAAGACGATGAAGAGCTGTTTGAGATGAATTATGTAGAGTTCATCAGACGGGATCTTGAAGGGAGTGATATTGACACTAGGAGAAGGGCAGCGTGTGAACTTCTCAAGGGAATTGCCACCCACTATAGGGATAAGGTTGCTCCCATGGTGAATAACATTGTACAGACCATGTTGGCCTCATGTGCTGAGAACCCAGCAGCAAATTGGAAGTACAAGGACTCTGCGATATATTTGGTTACATCCCTAAACACTGTCAAAGCGAATGCTCCTAATGTATTGACAGGTTATTTCGATTTTCAGTCATCCTTTTCATTGATAGTAATTCCTGAGTTGCAAATTCAAGATGTAAATTCATATCCGCTACTCAAAGCAGGTAGTACCCTTAAGTCTAGTGTGATACCCTTGTTTCCTGAAGTAGTCCGGTTTCTTGGTAGTGAGTACAATGTGGTCCACTCTCTTATGCTGCTATCTTCATTCAGAAACTTCTTTTGGTCGAGGATGAAGGCGATAGAGCAAGATATATTGCATCTGATATCTCCCCATTTCTCCTGTTATTGCATAGCTTTTGAATTTAGCCTTTTCCCAAGCATCGAGACAATATTAACCAACAATGTTGCCGAGTTCTTCCCATATGCATTTCAGTTGTTGCCACAACTTATTGAGCTTAACCGACATCCTTTGCCATCATACTTCGACATTCTTGTGCGTCCTGATTTGTAGAACAAATCTTCCGATGTCCCAGCTCTTGTACGTCTGCTTCAGGCTTTCCTTCGGATGGCGCTCCCAATGAGCTTAACCAAGGGGGCCTAAGTATTGTATTATGGAGATGTAATAAAGATTTTTTGCACATTGTGTTTTTGAGGCTCATATTTTTCATTGTTACTTTCTTTGATGCCCAACAACCTGAGCCATATGTGCTGGCTAATCCTACTCACCCACTCACCTATTTAGAACACAGAAATATAATAATGTCTTGTCAGCTTAGATGACACTGAAATTTTGTTAAAAAGAACTGATCACGATTTAATTTCAATTGTCAGCAGACCTGTATTAAAAGAACAGACATATATGTATGAATTTACATGGTCCAATTCAAAATAGCGATCTCATGTGGGAAAAAGTAACTTCATAATGTATTCTTTGGTGCAAAAAAGGTAATTAGGATCAGGATGCATGCGTAATCAGAGAGTACCTTCATTGCAATACCACCACTAGAAGCTCCAAGAAGCAATGTGTCCGACGTTATCAACACAAACGACTCCAATAGTGTCCATAATCAAATCTTCCTCCAATGCTCCTGTTGTAGATTCAATGACTGGACTCCTGTCCACAACTAGTCAAGAAATAGTGATGGATTTAAGTACGGACTCAATGAATTGGCACTTTGCCTATTGAAGAGAGCTCAGAAGCAAACACCCAAGTAACTGGATAATTGGATATTGCTAACTGATAAAGACGATCTTGAGCGTGAAGTCATATATACTCACCGCAGGATTATCAATGCCATATTAAATTTCTTTCCCTGGTCAAAGGACATAGTTTTGATTGAGTAAGCCATTCCTTAGTGTGTAGATGCCAATGTATATGTTTGGTCTGACGCTTATGCGTGTTGGTGTATCAAGTTTCAAGCAAAGATAAAGTATCAAATTTAGAAACAAAAATATCATTTCACATTTGAATACACTCAAATCCCATTACAAGAACAAACTCGAGGAATCAGACTGAAAAATGAGCTTTAAATATTCTGTATGTAGCAGCATTAAGTTCGGCTCATTCTAAATTTTGGATCTGAAGAGGTCTTAGCCTAGTTGAGATGCAGGTTTATGGACGTAAAGTCGTAGGTTCAAATACCCCTTTCCCTTTCTATTGCACTAGCCTTGTGCTATGCCTCCTCTTACACTAAAACAGAAAATAAACAAGGAGATACTTAAAGCAACAGTTCTGGTTTTTGGATCATCCCATGATCACAGTGTCATATTTGCATTGTTGAAGTAAAGTGACTATTTATGCATATTCGGAGAGGAAGTTACCTGATAACAAACCATTCTCTTGATCCCTGCTGCTAGAAGGTTCCATATAAAAACCATTTTGTGCTTTAGCATCATCAAGCATTGCTATATACTTTTGCCATTGTGCATTCGTTCTTTGGGTCACAAGGCACTAATTTCAAATACAGGAAGATAAAAAGAAGCAGAAATCAGACTAATAAGAAGCAAGAAAATTAATTCATCAATAAAATCTACCATGTTCACGAAACTAAAAAGAACCAACTAAAGAAGTGAAGTGAACCTTTTCAGCATCGTCAATCGTACTTTCTGTACAAATTCCCTTAGACAGGGCCCACTTGCGTGCCCCTTCGCCAACTAGAAAACTGAAAGAAGATATTAAAACAAATACATGAATCAACATCTAAAGGCGGTTGGGACTAAAACCCTAACAGCTATTTGGAACACAAACAATCAAAATTGATAAAAGGGAGAAGAAAAAAACTCCTCTCCAAACTATTTGAATCAGAGAAGCTCACAAAAGCAGAAGGGATTAAATGAAATGTATCCATAACCATAAGTGGCTTATAGTTCCAACTAGAAACATGCTGCAGCGGGTTACAAGTAAAACTAGACACCTCAAGGTCATCAACCAAAAAAAAATCAGTAAAATCACGAGGAAGTATACGACGGATCTAAAGGAGATCTGAGTAACTTGCACCAACATTTAGATAACAGTGCTGTTACTGGATAACGGACGTCGGACGAGAGAGTATTTGGAACATTTAGGGGATAGCTTGTTCTGACATGCACACATATAAATGACTTCAGTCAAATGAGCTCATTAGCGTAATAAGGCAAAATTAAAAGTGGAAATCACTCCGACTTTTCACCTAGGCTTGCTGATTTTACTTAACTTTCATGTGTTGCATCAAAGTAAATTTTTTTCTGGCAGTGCTACATTAACAGAAAAGCATTATGCAAGGATACAGATTCTAAACAGCGGGTAGAGTTCGTACCTTGGAGGTATTCGACCAAGCAATGAAGATCCAGCCTTTTGTTCCTTATTTAGAGTAGCAGCAATTTTAATGGGATTCCGCACACCTGGTCTAAAACCAACAAAATTTATATCAATTGATTAAGGCAGCAATAATAAATGATACTCGAATCCAAACAAAAATGTTTTAGGACACCAACTGACTGACAGAGACAAATTTACATAGGAGAAAGTCAATATGCAGGTAGTACTCAGGTACCTGGTACTGCCTCGACAGCTGCAAATGCCCCTGAATCCCCATCCATGATACTAGCATCACATTCAACATGACCATCTTCAGTCAAATTTGAACCTCGGCCAGCATTTGTGCAAGGATCATCCTTGAATACAACAATCACCACATTAGAAGAGAAGAAAACCAGCAAGTGAAGTACCAAAGTGATTCTTATATTTTCAGTAAGGAACTTTTAAGGTGATATATGTACCTCTAAAACTTTAATAGCTGCTTCAACTGCATCTACGCACCGGTCAGAACCCTAACTCGGAAAATACGAAAACATGATTAGACAAGAAAAAAAGCGAGTATTAAGCATCAGAAATGCTAGATGTGATTATGATTCACCAATACTCCTCACATCTCATTAATAAAGCACGTTGCTTGCTAACTCTTAGCAAGGTGTCAACAGATTTTCCGGTTACACCACAATGTTCATTAAGCATCATCCGAAAAGGCGAAAACATGCCTCTTTGTGTTTTTATGGCAGGGATAAAGGTTCAGTTTCGTACATCCGACCACCTTACCCCGCCATTAGTACCCTAGGCAATGTTGAAGAAAACCCACAAACAATTCCACATATTCTCCAAATATAACCAATTTCAAGACAACATAAAACACACCCAAATCACAAAAACAACAAAGATCAAAACTTTGACGACAGAAATTATACTCCCTCCATTCCGATCATTTGTTTACCTTTCTATATTAGGAATGCTTCTAATGCTTAATTTGATTACCACATTTATTATTGTTGGTCCCCTCCTCGTTCCTTCGTCTTTGTGCCAAAATCAAAGGTAAACAAATAACCGAGACGGAGGGACCTCAGAGGTCTTTCATTCAAACAACAGCATAATTGCATAAAACTAAATTTTTCCAACATTCCAACAGTAAAAGGAGTAAAGAATGAGAGAAATTAAACCTGCAAAAGAAGAGACGCAGCAGTGAAACAAACACGATTCATGGCGGACCTCAGAGGTTTTTCATTAGCAGCAGAATGGTAACCTGCACCTACATGAACTGCTACAAAGAATCTATCTTTCTCTTCTTCTTCTCCTCTTTCTTTCATTTCTGCCATTGTTAACTGGTTTTTTAAGATTTTTGGTTCATGGTTCAGGTTCAT
This sequence comes from Silene coronaria, assembly GCA_028566215.1. Taxonomy (NCBI): domain Eukaryota; kingdom Viridiplantae; phylum Streptophyta; class Magnoliopsida; order Caryophyllales; family Caryophyllaceae; genus Silene; species Silene coronaria. The sequence continues at coordinate 4,474 of JAOWBH010151367.1, read as the reverse complement.
ACCCTGGTCAGACTCGACAAGATTGACCTTAATCGATATGAACCGAAACACAAGTATGAAACTTGATAATAACCCAAAAGCCGATTAAGTGGACCCGACTTTTCTAGCCCGGAACTAATTGAGTAGGGTGCTGATCGGGTCAGTTTAGGTTCAATTCATTTTAGGGAATGCACTGAGTTCGGATTTAACCACTTTGGGTTGTAACCGCTTCTGTGTCTTTTTATCGAAACCTTTGGGTCAGATCAAAAGCATCAAATAGGGGCAACTGGGCAAGTCAGTTCGGGTGTTTGTGTCAAATTTGGGTTTGACTGTCCTAATACGGGCCAGGTTGAGTCAATTATGACAAGGCTATTTAACCCAAAATGCGATTTACTTATTTTACGAACATGATCCAACATGCCAACTCATACACAACCCGAATCCAATCTATTTCACTACCAAGTATTTTTCTTTGGTTGGGGGTTTCCCACCAATGGTTTTATAGATTCCAATTTTGAAGTAAATGGTACATACCCAACTGATACAATAAGTCTACCTCTTTACGGATAGTTTGAAAAATGAAAATGTCGCAAGTTTTAACTAAAATTTTCAATTTTTTATTGAGTCGATCTCAAGACATTACTAGTTTGTCCCCGCTGAAATTTTTCGCCCCCTAACCTCAAATCCTGGCTCCGCTACTGGTTTGTGACGGGTTAAATATCACCATATCACTGACAACTGTTGTAAATCTCGTGTTATAGCATTGTGTTCTTTAGATTTAATTTATAAGGAGACAGTAATATTAATAGTAATACTCTTTTAGATTTATAGATTTAATTTATAAAGAGACTCTAATATATAATGCTACTTCATTTAGATTTATAAATTATTCTTAATAGTAAATATAGTAATAATAATAGTTCTATTTTTAATGAAAAAATCATGTGGCTTATTTAGCAAACAATCTAAATGAAGTAGAATTATATATTAGTTAATTAGGAGAAAAAGTAATAGATTTGTTTGTAAAATACTGAAATTTCATGTGTTTTACTAGATTAAGGTAGTAACTATGTTAGTACTCAAAAATCTCAAATTTATTTTCACCTGTTTTTCAAAGTGAATGTTTAAATCTCAAGTTTGTAACTTCATGTCATTATGTACCACTCTCTTTTTGTAGCATCAAAAGAAAAATACAAGTCCACAGAAGAATGTACAAGAGGACAGATTATGCAGCCAAGCTAATATAATTTGGAATTCATGTCAGGTTAGTTAAGCTTTCTGAAATATTCGTATGACTGTATTTAAGATATCTTACTTTTATTACCTCTTTTTAGAGTATGGACAGATTCACTACCACTGAATGTGTTGAAGAAGTCGTGGGCACCTGGATAGTCTTCAAATTTGGGGTGCCATTTTCTTCTACAGTATGGACAGATTCACTACCACTGCATGTGTCGTCTCTTGCTTGCATCGGAGCTGAAACTGTTGAAGGAGTCAGTCTTCAAATTTGGGGTGTCATTTTCTTCTTCTACAGTATGGACAGATTCACTACCACTGCATGTGTCATCTCTTGCCAATGGATTAGTAATATCTAATGCCCTGTTTGCTTGCTGAACACAGATATAAAGCTAATATTAACACGCTTTCAGTTCATGCCCTGTTTGCTTGCCCTGTTTACAGTATGGACAGATTCACTACCACTACATTTAACGTTTTTGCTTCATGAAAATGACAAGCATGCACGGTGACCTTTCATAGTTAGACTCGGTTGTGATATGGCTCAGCGTCCAAGTGGGCTGTTTTTCGATGAATTCTCATATTTCGACTTAAAATAAAGTGTGCACGCATCATACCCTCTTGAAAGGAGGAGGAGGAGGAGGGGAGATAATGGTGCCTCATGAAAAAAGATTCAACATAACAATTCCCCCAATCCCCTATTTCCTATAATCATATCCAAACAAGGGATATCGTTCCCTCCCTTTCCCTCAAAATCCCTTCATCCAAAAAAAAGGCAAATATCAGACATAGGGTGTGCACGATTATACAAAGAGACGAGGTAACGTATTTACGTAATAAGCATTCATCTTTGTTCCTGGCCTGCCATCATTCTTGTCAGGATGTGAGTTTAAAGTTGCTCTACCGTTTCCTCCTTTCCTGCCACTCTTAAATGGGCCCAACTTTGAACTGAAAATGGCCTTTGTTCTGTGATGAGCTGCTTTTGCTGGTTCTTCAGTTCCTGAAATTGGAGTTGATGATTAATGTGCTTGTGGCTTGTTTGTGTTAAGCTATATGTCTATGCTAATGATTACAACAAAAGAGATGAAACAAAATGATAATTGAAATATTCCGCATTTTATGTAGCTGCACGCTCAACCGAGTGACCTCAGGATGAGAATTTCTGATCTTTCTCCACTCGGCCAAGTGACTCGTTGCAGATTCTGTTTCCGTGTGACGGACTCCGTGTTATTGGGCCTTGCTATATAAGCTCCATTTTCATTTTTCCTCTCATTTGCAAACACTAAACCCTCTCTCTACCTCTCTCAAACCTCTTTATACATTTCTACCATTTTTCTTGGAGATTCAAGTTTAGATTGGAGATTCATTATCACCCTCAATTTACTTTGGCATATTTCATCTTGTAAGTCAAGATCTACCATTTTATTCTCTTTTGTGTCAAATCCTAACTTTTGGGAGTTTTGGTACTAGCTTAATTAATGATTTTAATTAGTTTAATGGGTAATTAAGGAGTAATATAATAGATTTGCTTATGAAGTATGCTAATAGGTAGGTTAACCTTTACTCGGGTTCAATAATATAAATGTTGTATATGTTGTTGATATTATAATTACTAATAGAGCATATGCATTATAACATGCTTAGTGATTAATGTCATTTTATAGAATAGTTATAATGGTTAGGTGCATTATAACATGTATAAGGGAATGGTGGTTAGTCTTTTGTTGTTGGTATTATTGTATCATATCATGATGTTGGGTACTTATTGGATAATCTCATATTGTGGGTGTGAATGCATTATATCATGAGAAAGAATAATTATTGATAAGAGCATGTTGATATGTTGAGATTCATATGTCATAAGATGGTTTATATTTTTAGTATATTATGTTGCATCTTGTGATATATGTGACTCTGAATATTGTTGGAGGTTGTGGTGGTGGTGAGTGTAATATATGGTTCTTGAGGAGACGCAAGGAGGTTTGGGGGACCGTCTTGTGCTTGGATCGCCTATTAGAGTTTCCCACTCTAATAGAGATGTACACATTAATGACTTAAGTACGAAGAGACTTGTGATGCGTCGCAACGTCCAGTTAGCATCCGGGCTCGGTACCACGGGTGTGTACCGAGTAACTTTTTTGGGTTGCGGTCTGGCTGTTTGGTGGGCAGTGTCGTCACTGTATTGTGGGTATTGTGGGTGTGACCCTGATACCGCTGTTGGTTGTGGTGTGGTGGCGATTGGAGATTTGTGTTTGATTCATGTTTGTATTTCATATTCATGCTTATTATCTTTCATGATCAATTGTATTACTGAAACTGGCATTTGTGCCTTTGTGTATGTAATTGTCACCTATTTCCCGGAATTCCGGGTGGCCTATGTTGATCCATATGATATTTCGATCATATAGGGAGCAGTTTAATTTACAGGTTTATATATATAACATGACCGGGATTCAGGCCGCGCTACGGACTTGGAGTTACGTACATAGTCACTAGGTAGATGAGTTAGATCTAGTCGAGTTGTATTTCATCATTTGTATATTGTATATATTTTATTTATGTAATTCACTAAACATGTTATGTATATAAAATGTTTCTTAGTTGGAGTTATGATTCACTACCTCGGGAAACCGAGATGGTAACGTCTTCTATTATCTTGGCCGGATAAGTGGTGGTGTTACAATAATAATTTTTCATACTCCTCTTTTTCTTTCTCATGTCGTGTTGTCATATAATTTTCATACCCACTTTCAACAGCGGCAACTTCAGGAAGCAAATATGTCTTCTGACAAAGTTCCTTTAGCTTTGCCTTCTTTCTTAGGACTAGCTCTTCCATCTTGCTAGATTTCAACTCTTCCAACCTGAAAACCTCGGTCTCAACCTGCAACTTCTCACCAATAGAAGATGTCCGAAGTCGAGTCACACGTCTAAAAGGCTAATGACATGCTTAAATACCCTATCCATGAGTAGTCACTTATCCATATTAAAGCCAGCACAGCTAATGTTTTATTCAACGTCATTTATCCAGAGGATGTGTGAAGAGTCGTTTTCTAGGAACTCCGGTCCTTCATCATTAGTAGCATTTTTTAAAAAGAATGATGGAATGGGTATATGCTATCACCCACCCTTTTCCATCCCCTTTAGATGTCCAAACATCTAAGAAGTCAAAGGACTAATAACACAGCAATTAGTCTTGCTTGTGACGGGTCGGATCTTGTGACGGGTAGTTTGTGAGAGGAAATGGGTAGAGGGGACAAAG
>JAOWBH010151356.1:0-12126 GCA_028566215.1 Silene coronaria | reverse complement strand
GTTAACACATGCTGTAGAACTCCCCAGAACCACACTAATACTCACATTCTCAAACTCACGAATCAGCTTATCAAACACACCAGAACTAGGAAAAAGGGAATGGATAGTCTTCTGACTCAAAGCATCAGCAACAACATTGGCTTTACCCTCATAATAAACCAACTCTAAATCATAGTCATTCACCAACTCGATCTAATGTCTCTGTCTCGCGTTAAAATCCTTTCGCGTGAAGATGTAACGGAAGATGTAACGGAAGCTCTTGTGATCAATGCAAAATTTACACTTCACACCATACAAGTAATGACGCCAAATCTTAAGGGCATGAACCACGACAGCTAACTCTAAGTCGTGGGTAGGGTAGTTCACTTTATGAACCTTCAACTGTCTAGAAGCCTAAGCGATTAATTTACCTTCTTGCATCAGAACACAACTCAAACCATGCTTAGAAACATCGCAGAACACATCGAAACCAACACCATCCTCGTGCAAAGTCAGTACAGGGGCAGAAGTAAGACATTTCTTTGAGCTCTTGAAATGCATATTCATAAGCCTGGGACCAAAGAAACTTCGATGCTTTCTTTAACAAATGAGTTATCGGCCGGGCCAACATAGAAAAATCTTGCATGAAGCTCCTGTAGTAACCAGCAAGACCCAAGAAACTACAAATCTCACCAACATCAGATGGGCTCAACCACTCGAAAATAGCAGCAATCTTCGCAGGGTCCAGCTCAATACCATCTCTCAAAATTATATGACCAAGAAAAGCTACATCAAATAACCAAAAATCGCACTTCAAATACTTTGTGAACCATTTCTGCTTTCAATGAATACCCAGAATAATTCTCAAATGCTCAGCATGACCGGTCTCGGATTTTGAATAGATCAAGATGTCATCGATAAAGACCACCGCACACTTATCGAGAAGTTCACGAAAAGTACGGTTCATTTGTACCACAAAACTAGTAGGGGCATTAGTCAAACCAAATGGCATCACCTTGAAATCATAGAGACCATACCTTGAACTAAAAGCATTCTTCGAAATGTCAGACTCTCGAACAGGAATTTGATGATAGCCAAATCTAATATCTATCTTAGAAAAGACAGAAGCACCCTTCAACTGATTGAACAAATCATCAGTACGGGGCAAAGGATATTCATCATAGTAACTTAGTTAAGATCTCGATAATCGATACACAAATGCATAGAACCATCCTTCTTCTTAACAAAAGGAACAGAAGCACCCCAAGGAGAAGAACTTGGATGAATGAAGTCCTTCTCGATCATTTCATCTAACTGCTTTCGCAGTTCTTTCAGTTCAGCATGAGCCATATGATACGAAGCTTTCGCTATAGGACTAGTACCATGCACCAGATCAATAGTAAACTCCATATCTCTCTCAGGGGGAATACCAGGTAACTCATTAGAGAAGGCATCGGGAAAATCCTTTACCACACGAACCTCTTCTAGCGCAGGTAACTTAACATATTGATTAACAGAACAAAGGAATACTTGACAACCTTTTCTGTGTATACTCATCAACTTCATAGCAGAAATTATCTTAATACCCTTATGTCGTCTACCACCACAATGAGTAGCACGAGCACCGCAGGGACTCTTCAGATAAATCTTCTGATCTCAGCCACTGGAATCTAGCATCATAACGAGCCAACCAGTCCCTACCAAGGATCACATCGAAATATCCCAAAGGAAAATCAAGAAGTGTAGTAGGGAATACCACACCAGCTAATAAGATAGGAACTTCAACATATGCCTTAACACAAGATAAAGTCTTACCAGAAGGTAATGATATAGGAATAGGCTTGGCATGAACAGAAACTAAGGAAGCTTTTGCAGCAAATCTAGAAGAGATAACAGATATCGAAGAACCCGTGTTGAATAGTACAATAGCAAGATGGTCGGAAACAGGATATTTATTAGCAGTAATCACGTCTAGATTAGCCTTGGCCTCAGCTCGGCTAAGCAAAAAAATACGACCCTTAGGTCGAGAACCAGCTCCAGTCTTCACGGTAGTAGCCGCAACAGTCTTTCTAGTGGATTTCTCAGTCGCCTTCTTCTTTGGGCAATCATAATACTTTTGACCGGGTTCCTTACAATGGTATCAAGAAATGGCAACTCCTCCATAAGTAAAGCCTGGATGGATCGGTGCATGACAGCTGAAACAATACGTCTCTTTCTTTCTGTTATCCTTCTCATTGTTGCTCTTCCTATCAGCACATGAAGCTAAATAGGGCTTCTTACATCCTTTTCCCTAAAACGAAAGGTTAGTGCAAATTTTATCGCTAGGAAAAACAAAGGAAAGAGATAGAAATAGAAGCACTAGATAAAGGAATAACTCAGACTTCCATGAGAATCAAACTTCTTGGCCGGAGCTGAAGAAGTACAAGAAGAAGGATAAGGCCTCTTGTAAGAAGAAGCAGCAAGGGTGGCCTCCTTCTTAACACGATCCAGCGATTTCTCAGCCCACAGAGCATAGTTGTAAATCTTTTCCAACGTATCTGCTTCACGGGGAATGGCATGGGCAACATCAACTTGCAGTTTTCCTCGGTAAAAGAACACTCTCTGGCCCTCAATATGTAACAACTCGGCAGCATAATAAGCTAACTTGTTGAATTCATCAGTAAACTCTTAGACTGACCTAGTCCATATCTTGCAAGCGATGAATTCATCAAGTTTTCGGTGCCTCGGCTACTTCGGGTAGAATCTCCTCTCGAGTAAGGCTACAAAATCTGTCCAACCGAATCCAGGAGCGAGTATAGCACCAGGACCAACCATCATCCACCATCGAACGACATCAGCCTCCAAGTAATGAACAACCAAGTTCACCTTGTGTTGATCTGGTACCTCGCAGAATTTGAATTGTCGATCCATTTGCTTTATCGACGCAGTCATAGCCTTTGGATTAACAACTCCGTTGTAAAAGGTCAGTCTACTCTTGGTCGTCTGGCCTGCTGCACGAGAGAAGCTAAACTCGCGTTATCCTCCGTTTTCACGCCCATTGGATACCATGCTCTCTATACGGGTCGTCAACTTGTTGAACGTGTTGATAAGTGTCTCGTTGATGGCGTCCTGGTTAGAGGCACCACCTTATCCTCTTCCATACATCTTGGTAAAAGAAATAACACAGAGTCAATGCTAATCATTGATTTTGCAATAACATATAGACTAGTATTTAAGTCCTTATTGGTTTCTACCCATCTCTCTCTCTCTCTCTCTCTTACTCATTTTTAATTCAATCATTCATTTATTAGTCCTTTTTGCCTAAAGATCAACGTGTGGGTGTCGAAAGCAGTGATGTTGTGATACCAACTGTAATCCTCTATAAATCTAGTGGAAAAAAATAGCGGAATCATTGTCGAATTAGGATTAAATAACACAATGATAAACTAAAAGTTCAAACTCGGATTAAAATAAATATAATCCTCGAGAACATTCCCAAAAAGGTAAGTAAATGCAAATGCCACTTTTGCTGGAAAGGGCTAACATTTTAGAACCTCAAAAATGTTTAATAATAATCCAAAATAAGATGTAAAACGAAAGAGTAGGATCTCTACTACTCCCTAGCTCACTCTCCAATCCCAGCAAAATCCAATACTTGTCATGTTATGCAACAACATGCCAAAATTAGTAGGGAGTAAATCAGGCGTTCTCTCAGCCATATATCATTAAAATGAACAAGTAATTCGAATATATCAAAGTAATTGAAAACTTAAAACATTAATATATCAACAATATGACATAATAAAGTAGAAATCATTTCAAACCAAACTTAATATTCAAAAGGTGGAGCAGACACATAATGTATCAACTTATCATTTCTTCTTATGGAAATTAGCATAGTGTCTAAGTATAGATTTTTACTCGAGATATACTATAGTACTGAAGTACCAACTAGATTCGGGAACTCAGTGTTACGCTATATGGTGACCAACTCCAAGCTCTCGAGAACTCAATGTCACGCTATGTTAACCAACTCCAAGCTCACTAACTAGGCAACTCATCAACTATAATAAGACGGCGTCTTACCACGTAGTACGAGGTCCAAGTCTAAGCTATGTACATATCTCCTGGGATTATCATTACACCCAGTTCAACTACTGATTCTACCGTAGAGGAATCAATTCTATAGCTGATGGCAAAACCGTATGCCTAAGTTTATTATTCTAAACCTTAAACCTTACCTATTTCATAAGTTATTAAAATTCATTTCAATTGGTATTCATTATTCAAAGGCATAAGAGAAGTATCATTTTAATCGACTTTCCTAAAAAGGAATCTTTCCAAAACTAGTAACTTTTCAAAGATAGAAACATTTTTTAAATAGAAAAGTTTTATAAATAGAAGCTTTATAAAAATAGAAGGTTACTAAAAATGGTAATATACTAAAAAATAGTAGTTGTCCAAAAATAGTAAACCGTTACACCAAGCGTTCTTTTAAAATAGTTATTATTAGGCCATAAGACAAATATCCTATCTTATTATACAAAACTCATATTCATTTATAAGAGGTACTTAAAATAGGAGTTCAAATAATTTGAAAATGGCTTAAGGCTGAAATAGTGAAAAAAAACCCAAAATAGATTAAACATATAGATTTCAAGATGGAGCAGTCCCGCTATAATATTCTTAATTAATTCTAGAAAAATCAAAACTACTCAAGGGCAATTAGTTTGGGTTCCTAAGACTCTTGGCTACAAACTCTATTAGACGACCATTCTCAGATTATGAACTGCACAAGGGTTTATAAAATGATCTTTAAAGTGTGACAGAAACCGACAACCCGAAAAGTATTGGCTTATAAAACGGGTTAAACAAGACATTTTGGGGTAAAGCAAAATTTTAACATTATCAAGACTCTCCAAAGTTTATGCTAAAAAAAGACCAGAATAATTTCAAAGAATAAAATAGGTTTTCGGTATGATCTTTAAGCTACTGTCCATTTCGCGGGTATTTCCACGTGCTGTTCATAAACATTTTATTGTGAACAAACATGTACAAATATTACGAAATTTTACAGGTAGACTCTTGACTTAAAATAAATATGAGTCTCTTTTAAAAACTTTAAAATACAAACAATTTAAATCGAAGAAATAAATTGTACAAGACGACAGACGGATTTGACAAAATGCTGTAACATTGCGAATTATGAACAATAAGGAAAATCAACCTAATTATTTTGCACCACATATTTATAACATCAGAATTTTATAATTATAAATGTGCTCATATAATTTATCCAAATTAAATAATGTCTCGGTCCATAACTTGAATCAACTAGCATGTGAATTTCTTTAAAAAAAACGAAATATGTCAAAACTAATATAAAGATCATTATTAAGACATAAAGACTATAAATCAGAAATTCAGGACTCATATACATAATTTTTGAAATATAAATTCAAATAAAAGCGATAAAACGTATAATACATGCAACTACATCATTCAAGTTAATGAAATATCGAGTCAACCATCACGCGTTACCATATTCGCTATCCGAGTTGATTATGTATTCGTCTTCGTAGGGATCCTCAAGATAGTCTTCATAACAAAATATTCATATGATTAAATCCTACGATTAATTAATTAAAACAACAAGTAATAAAAAGTTAAGGATAACAATTATCCTTTTGAAAATTGGATGAAGAAAATGGTACATTCGAGCAAGCAAATGATGAAAATTAACGTCCTTGAGGACTTGAGTTGCACGTATCAAAGAAGGGGAAAACAAGAGAGTTATTTTCTTATTTTTGTCAGACAAATAAGAAAATTAGGGTCTGATAGAGGAGATGCGGAATAATATACACAAATGAAACAAAGTATTAGTAACCTCCTCAATCTTTTAACAAAAGGAAAAGAGAGTTGACTTTAGCTAAGATTTGATCATGATAATCAAAAGGGGAAGGAAAATCAAGTAGCAACCAAAACCAAATACTATATACCAATCAACAAAATATGTACAATCAATTAACAATCACATAAACAATAGTTAAGTAAGATAATCCTTACCTTTTCGTAATCTTCCTGTATAACACGCACAATCTGATTTAATTATGATCTTTTATTAATTCTCCGCCTACAACACATAATTCATAGAATTACTACACACTCTACCCAACTCAATCAACTTAAACTATTTTCCCCCATTACAAAATCTAGGGTTAGTCTTTAATCAATTTAAGATAATAATTAAGGGATCTTCTACATAGATTAATGATTAGAAAGATGAATAAAAGAACTTACGATGATAAAGATTCAATATTGCTTGCTAGATCCAAAAATCCCCAAATTGATTTGAAGAATACGGTAGTTTCTCTCTCCTTTTTCTCTGTAGATTATGATGTGAATTATAAAATATACAAAAGTGCTTTTATGTTTGGTTATCTAACCTGATATAGATTTTAGGAATAATAGCAAGGAAGAAGAACAAGAAGAATAGTTGTAGTAGTAGTTGTAGTAGTAAAATCTAAAATAGGAAACCACGAATTATAGTGCAAAACACGATCAGGCCATATAGCCCGACCAGCGGCCAACCTTGTCCAGCCTAGTAGTTGTAGTTGTAGTAGGAGTAGTAGTAGTAGTAGTAGTAGTAGTAGTAGTAGTAGTAGTAAAATCTAAAATAAGAAACCACAAACTATAGTGCAAAACATGATCAGGCCATATAGCCCAACCCGTGGCCAGCCCTGTCCAGTCTAACTTCGAATGGTCGTCATTTCTACGTTACTTGGCGGAATGTGGCTTTTGAACATGCGTTGAAAAGCTAAGATCATAAGGTTTCCCCTCCAACGTGAATCACCTCCAGCGAAACTCTAGAACTTTAGTTATTTCAGTTTGAATGTTGACCCTTATTATACAAGCGATCATCGTTCTGATTCATTACACAATTGTTTAAGCTCCCACCCATATTAACTTATATACTCTAAATAGTGCTTAGACGGACACAAAGAATCTTATAACCTTAGAATATTACTGTATTACAATCTTCCTCCCTAAAATGAACTTCGTCTCCGAAGTTCGCGCATACTACATAACTACTCAAAAATTGACACCATATATACATAGACCAATAAAAAGTTATCATTACTAATCATATTATGAAAACAATCACATGTTATACATCTATACTCAACTATCTATCATATAAAAGAACACATAAGTAAATTTTATAAACAAAAGCATAAGCGAAATTATAGCAAAAGTCAGAACTTTAGTAGTATCACATTCTACCCTCCTAAAAACAAAATTTGTCCTGAAGTTTTCTAATCAGCACTTTGAATAGCAATTGATTAGTGGCTATAGTGGCGCCTTCAATTCCCTAAGTCCTTCTATCTATATGTCAACCTATTATCTACATACATGCTCATATATCGCATTAAATCAACATAACATACTATAAACTATTCATATCATGTCATTACATATACGTACTCATATTACTAAACACATATTTTTAATTACCTGTACATTTGCATATTTCATTTATTTGTAGCATACTTTAGGTAATCATTCATTCAATTCTTGTACTTAAATATCATTCTAACTCAGTTTAATTACACATGCTTGGCTCATTATCCATCACATCTATTTTTATCACAAGTACTATATCTATGCAATTATTAAACATACACAACTAATGTACACAACAAAAGTCATCCAATTATTATTCATGCTCATTGACAATCATACATCAAGCCGTATATACATATCATAGGTCGTCAGTTCTCTGTTAGGCATAGACTTATACATATCAATAGACATAAGGTACCGATTATATGAAAAATTTCATGTCTCATTCAGCCTTATCATGTTTTAGGACATACGTATTCAACCCGTTGTAACTTAGCTTATCACATTTCAAATCTACCTTCAACATGAACACCACAATCATTACCAACCATGATCATTATACGCCTACATAGTAACAATAAAGAGTCATCCAATATACTCATGCTCATATTCTCCATTAATAACATTCACCATACATAGTCATTCAAAATCAATGTAGCTACATCGCAATTATATTATGCTTTATCCCATCAACATACTCAAATAGTTAACGGCAAAATCCAACCTATTTTTTCCACATACCTTATCTTCTTTATTCGACAATAACATACCTCATCGTTCCAACTATAGATATATTACAACATGCGAAATCTCATGATAAACTCATAATCTTGCAATCATTCACCATATTATCACATTTTTATATAATTTTAATCAGTCAAACACATAACATTACACTCTATCTACCCACGCTCTTTACACTTCCCACGGTTACATGTTCAAAACTGAGAGGGTCGGATTATGGACGTCTCCTTAACCGAACTAAGAGGGTTCCTAACAGTTCCTACCCGGGGTTCATTCTATTAGACACATCCTAGGTTCATTTATTTCAATGGATCATACACTAGAATCATTCACTCTAATGTCACTTTGTATCACCCTCATTTATCCAATAGCTTTTAGCAAGACGTTTCCAAATAAATAGGACTGTTACCATCTCGGTTGCCCGAGATAGTGAATAACAAAGATAAACAATATAAGGTACTCGAATTAACATTACATAAATACTTGTCAACACTGCCTTATTACAAACACCAATACAAAAGTTAAACTAACTAACTGATACAATTGAAGTCTTTACACTGAATAAATCGCTAAGTGATGATGAACTGAATATCTAACTGCTCCAATAGTACTCGTCACGTGTCCAATCTCAGCATTCAAGCCAATCTCACAAATCCGCACCTGCCTATCTCACTGCTCTCCAATTATCAGAAGTATCAATTGGTTCATCACATAGTTGAAAATATTTTATTTCAGAAAAGCACACTGCAAACCCTCAACCAAAGGTTGAGTAGGTACTAAACAAACAACATAGGCAATAGCAATAGTGTTCATAATAAAGACAATTAATCCAGCTCAATACAATAACAACCAATCAACGTAGCACCCATGACATCCAACGCTCCACCATATCAATCACATCAACTTCTCTAAACTCCGTCTTAACGCTTCCTCGCCTCCGATGATCACATCTCCCTAGTAGTGAGCCTATTAGGGAAGAGACTCTAAAGGCGCGGCCAGTGATCAACTGACGCCACAAGGACAGTTGCTCAGGATGGTTCCTACAATAATACACAAGGATTAGAGGTTTATCGGTCCCATTAACAAAACACAAAGATATCGGTTTATCGGTCCCTTCAGTCAAATAGCACTCAAGGACTAACAATTCTGTCCCTTCAATTAAAATACAATAATTACTAATACTCATAATGTAACAATTCGGATTATATAACAAAAGAAATAATATAATATAAAAGGAAAATCAGAGTTTAATAATAATAATAATAATAAGGTCTAGGTGGCAGAAATACCTGACCAATTCGGATCGATACTAAATCCAAAATATGAAAGCTACTACATTATTGGATAGGTTCTCAATCAAAACGTAAGTCAAAATCCTAAATAATTTATTAAGCGCACTCCACACAATTTCTCAAGCAAGCATCATCCCATCAGCAACAATCTGAACAACCTGAGAATGGGGGGCGACAATCAATCGAGAGTAACTAGATGCTCTCCCAGTCATGTTTACAACAATTGAATATAACCAACAATCAATAACAATTAAAATGTAAAATCATTAAACATGTGAGACCATTTATACACACGAAAACTCAATACAAACTTACCATTAGTCGAAAACATACTAGTATACTACGACAATCATTTAAGACGATACTCCAAATGAACAACATATGACATTACACAAACTTGACCAAACAAACAACCATCAAAGCTTATAACAAATTGCCTCTAAATAACAAGCATAGTGTATAGAATGAACACCGGCTCGGGTGTATAACTGATACCATAACCTGTTAGAGCATATAATTGAAACTTTGACTGATAATATAAAAGACCCTCCGTTGATATGAAGTATATAATTGATATGTATAACGTATCACCACTGCTAATGTGCTTGAGACCTGGCCAGACGCTTATGTGTCTCAGACCTGGCCAGACTCCTCGTTGAAATAACTGTACACCGATCGACACTCAGGACCTGGAGCGTATAACTGACGAATCTGACCACCCCTGAACATAGACTAAACAAATCTCGAACTGAGTGGCATCAGTTCATTCTGATTGGTATATAACTGATATCGCACGTCATCTATACCACTAGCCATCATGTAGTTGTAGTATAATTGAATGTACCAACATGCGTGAACAATATCACGACTCAACTCATAGGATAATATAACTGACTATCCTACTTATAATATGAATAAGAGTAACCAAAGTGATGTGCAAACACAGTGTTGTACTATAACTGAATACAACACGACATATAAAAGAAGTATTAGCAACCAAGGTTATAGTAACCTTAGTCACAACATGAACTCTGGATGTGATGTTACATTATCCTCGACTATAACTTTAATATATAATGTGAGGTTACATTAACCTCATCCATAACCTTGACACATAAATCAAGGTTACATTAACCTCAGCCATAATATTGACACATAACTCAAGGTTACATTAACCTCAGCCATAACCTTAACACATAACTCAAGGTTACATTAACTTCAGGCATAGCCTTGACTCATAACTCAAGGTTACATTAGCTTCGGCCATAACTTTAACACATAACTTAAGGTTACATTAATTTCAACCATAACCTTCACTCATAAGTACTCAAGGTTACATTAGCTTCAATCATAAACTTGACTCATCTCTTGGCCGTGAGCCAAACCTCTATTAGGGTTTCACTCGTGAACCCTAATTGCACACAACAACGCCATTAACGCATAGACAACATAAAATATGCAATTAAAACGAAAAATTGTATCTAAACATGCGAAACATAAAACTCATGACAGTAAATAATCAAACATGGTAATAATCATACAAAGTAATCATTAAATCTTATTGATCATATTAATTGGCATAAATACAATTAAAAGAGAAACACCTAGTTACCTTTTTAGCAATTAATGATAAACATTAATAAGAACCCTCATAAAGAACACGACAAACCAAGCCTTATCTCCAACGCGTGTCAACTTCCGCAAAATCGACACAAAACAAAAGGCACAAATTGGGAAATTAGTTTATGATCTAAAAGTACCATAACGATTGGAATAATGTAGTAAAAATAAACTATGAGGATGTCAATACTATGATTGAGCAAAGAAAATCATTGAATATATTAAGTGGATTATTATTCAACAACAGCATTGGTTCTCCTATAGAGATCCAATATATGGATGATTGCTATACTCTTTTTCTTTCAACTAGGTTTTTTGTCCAATAGGTTTTTCCTAACAAGGTTTTTAACGAGGTCGCAATATAAGCGCATTGACGCACTATAATCATAATTGTTGATGAGATAACGGTTATTTTCGACATATAATGTTATGTTACCTATTGAGAAGAAACTCCTCATTATTATGGAGATATTATTTGAAATGAAGATTCAAGTGTGATTATGAAGTGATCATATCGAGACTGTGAGGCGAGAACAAGTGAATCCAATTAAGTAAGAGAAATATGAGAGAGAAATCTCTCTTATTTTCCCAGAAACTTTGAAGGGATTTGAAAAAAAATTTCATTCTCCTTCACAACTCTTCTTCTCCAACCCTTCATCTCTCCTTTTCAACACTTTTTCTAATGATTTTCTCCTCTCATTTATATGATTGAGTTGATATCTTGTCTTATTTAGTCTTTTAATTGCAAAATCAATTAGTTTTCCTTCATGATTTACATCTTCTTAAGATTAGTCTTTAATTTACTCTCCATTTTAGCCTATGAGAGTTTATTTTAGACATATATCTTGGTAAATGAAGATTTAAATCAAGCAGATAAAATCAATATTTCAAGAGAGAATCAACAAATTTATTGTACTAATCATTGTTGATATTAGTTTGGGTCACTTTGCTTTCCCTTAATTACTTGTGATTTTAATGGTGGAAGACTATTTCTTATCCTTATTATTTATTTCTTATTCTTTAATTTTTTGTGTTGGAGTAAGTGTCCTCAACAATGATGCGATCACGATGATTTAAATATAATCGTCAAAATCTCAGAAAAGAATAC
>JAOWBH010151355.1:0-20957 GCA_028566215.1 Silene coronaria | reverse complement strand
ACACAATGAAGGCTAAAAAACATACTTACACATTATACAATTTAGTCAATTATTATTTTAGAATTCGTGCAACGCACATGCAACAACCTAGTTTCATATATAATTGAATTTTTTGTGTATTTTTTTCTCTTTTTTAGTTTTATAAAGTTTACAAGTTACATATTATTTTTTGTGATGCCACTCAAAATTTTTTGAGCTTATATAATGTTTTTGACTAATTTTTTAGCTTAATATGTAAAAGAATAAACTCAAAAACTTTATAATAAAACTCATAATTTTTAAAATAAAACTCAAAAAACTGTATTTTGATGCCCAAAAATTATACAATCTAATGTTGTGCATCAGATGTATAGTCCACTTACTAGTAATTATTGATGTTACAGTAAAAAAATAATTGGTACAAATGTAATTGGTACAAATGTTGCAGTAAAATACTTAATTAATATCTATTGTATGTTGAATGTCTGCATCTTTTTTTGATAAATTTGAACTATTGTTAAGGAGTGCTTGAGATGGAACAATAGTCGGTCGGTATCCATTTTTGCTTCAAGCAACAAATCAATATAAATGAAAAACTTACGTCTTATAAAGGAAACTAGTCGAAAGTGGAAACAATTGCTAGACTTGTTAAAAGGTCAAAAAAGAAGACAACCGTAACAATATAAGGCAAATGTAAGTTTTTTTTTAGGTAAATATGAATCGAGCTAGATAAATATGTGGCTCGATTCATGATCACATATGTTCTATATTTATCAACTTTAAGAATTCCATAGTAACTCAAAGTATAATACAAATGTGTAAAAACAAATTACAGCTCAGAAACTTATATAGCTGAATAACTTAAGTCATCCATCTCCTGATCCTTTTGAGCATAAACTGTAAACAAGACAAATGTACCATACAATACAGTGGCGATGGCGGTGAAATTTACGAGGTACGCCTCTGAACCAAATTTCGGGAGTCCGGAGCTCTCAAGGAAAGTAAGCTTCTCCAGGAATCCAATGGCTGCATTTGCAACTGCTAACACATAGACAAACATCCCAAACAGGACATGCCATGGCAGTGATTCGGCTCTCACTGATGGACTTCCTCCAGGGTAGAAGAATATTATGAATCCATAAATCCACTGCAAATTTGTCAGCAACATTTAACATCAAGATTATTAGCAGTTGGATCACTGTAAGACTGTTAGTGGCTAATACAATGAATGGGAAATGTCGGTTACTACAGAAGAATGTATGCAAAAATCATTAGTCATCGTCATTGTCACATATGAGGCAACCTAAATCCGTAAATATCATAGACCGCGACAGGTCTGATCAATAAGAATCCCAACATATCACGTACTTGTAACGACATAACGTGTTGTCTTTCATTAATACACCCACTGTCCCAACATATCCACTTTCCCCCTCACCCTTTAAAATCAGACCTTCCTTCCCTACACAAATACACATCATTAACTCCAACAATCTACCATATAGTAGTAGCACATACCATGGCTTCTTCTATCAAACACTACATCCTTAACCTTTCTCTACTACTCCTACTATCCACCGCTGCCACGACAATCACCACATCGTTTCGTCCAAAAGCACTCGTCCTCCCAATCTCCAAGGACCCCACCACCCTCCAATACACCATCAAACTCACCCAACGAACCCCTCTTGTACAAGTACCAGTAACCCTCGACCTTGGAGCACAGTTCCTGTGGGTTGACTGCGACCAAGGCTATACCTCCTCGACATACCGACCAGCCCGATGCAACTCTGCTCAATGTTCCTTAGCTAATTCCAAGTCCTGCGGTACCTGCAACGCACCCCCTAGACCCGGGTGCAACAACAACACATGCGGTCTCTTCCCTGAAAATCCCTTCATCAACACCGCAACCTCTGGTGATCTCGGATCCGACGTTATTCGTGTCCCATCCACTGACGGGTCAAACCCTGGTCAGGTCGTCACAGTAGCCAACTTCCTATTCGTATGTGGGCCCACATTCTTACTTGAAGGCCTTGCAAAAGGTGCTCAAGGTATTGCAGGTCTTGGGAGGACTAAGATCTCTCTCCCTTCTCAATTCTCAGCTGCATTTAGCTTCCCTAGAAAGTTCGCCATTTGTTTATTTTCCTCAAATTCCAATGGCGCCCTTTTCTTCGGAGATGGACCTTATCGATTCCTGGGAGGGCCCATGGGAGTAATCGATGCCTCTACTCATCTCATTTACACCTCTTTGATCATCAACCCCAATAGTACTGCGGCCACCTTTTTTGAAGGCGAGCCTTCATCAGAGTACTTCATTGGAGTAACAAATATCAAAATCAACGAAAAACAAGTAGCGCTTAACAAAACGTTACTTTCAATTACTAACGGCATTGGCGGAACGAAAATAAGTACAACCACTCCATACACAATTTTAGAATCATCCATCTACAATTCAGTAACCAACTTTTTCAAGAAAGAACTCAAGAGTGTACCAACAGTCAAGGCCGTCTCGCCTTTTAAGGTATGCTATAATGCGACGTCATTCTCACCTACAAGAGTAGGTTTCAATGTCCCGGCGATTGACTTGGTGTTGCAAAGTGAGGAGGTGTTTTGGAGGATTTTCGGGGCAAATTCAATGGTTTCGGTGAATGATGATGTTATTTGCCTTGGTTTTGTTGATGGAGGAAAAAATACGAGGACGTCGATTGTGATTGGAGGGTACCAGTTGGAGGATAATTTGTTGCAGTTTGATGTTGCTGCCTCTAGACTTGGGTTTAGCTCTTCCTTGTTGTTCTATCAAACTACTTGTGCCAATTTTAACTTCACTTCCAATGTGTAGATGACTTTAAATGAACACTGTGTGCTTGTTCTTTTTATTTCTCCCCGAATTAATAAAGGATGTGTGATCAGAATTTGTATGTCGGTTAATTAAAGGAATAGTCTCGTATGTAAGACCATCTTATTTAAGGTTCTCTAATATAAGTGGATGAGTGAGTTTCCTACAATACGGTTTTACAATAGAACATCGTAAAACCATATGCAAAAAACTTTGATGCCCTAATAATTATGGAAAGTGGTAGTTGGTGGAAGTTATTTAGGAAAAATATCATTTGGTTTTACAGTAACGCTTGCGTAAATAGATTTTATACAAGAATTATTGTAAGTGAATGTTGGCCTCAATAGGGAAGCTCAGATAATGTTGAAAGAATCATGATCAAATATCACCTGTGTGGTTTTCAATGGCGGTATGGGTATGGAACACTGATTAGTGTTGGATGACTTCAAACGACTTTAAATAAACACCATGAGTTTGTTCTTAAAGTAAGCTTCAAGGAATTTGTCCTCCTCAAGTCTAAGTATGAATCGATTCCGGTATTAAGTTTGTCAACAGATGCCCCAAGCCCCCAACTAAGAGTCTAAGACTACCAAGACGTAGGTGCATATTTCTCTCAATGTGAAGTATGGGTATGAAACCCCTATCCGACCTTTGTCAATTTGATAATCCTCTAAAACGAGCCCAAAGAAGGACCTCTATAACAAAACTAGAGTAAGAATCAGTGTGTTGAACATATCTTGTATGATACGTAGTGATTTTAAACCTTAATTCTTCAAATAATTCTTCATTTAATTTTCAAGAACTCTAACAATTCAACTTCAGGATATAAATCTATTTTGAAGACAATCATTACACTCATATCCTTCTTCTGGAACAGAGGTCCCCTATATAAGTGAAGTCATGGTGGGTTTGACACTTGGGTATGTACCCATACCGAACGCACATACTACCTCAGTTACAGTAAAATAGCTTTTTAATGGTATTGTGAATGACGAATTCATTAAGATGTAGTTCAGAATGGATTTTGCTCATGTGTACCTCTACAAATACTGGAAGAGTATTTTACATGCAAGAAGCCTAATCAAGCAGGAGAAATGAACAATTTAACTGGAGAAGATTACCTGGATGCCATAGAGGGAAATAACCCCTATCCCGAGCCAAGAGTGCAAGCTGTACAAGTTAAGGATTGAGCTCTCATTATGGAACTTGAAAGCAGCAGATATTCCAACAATGCCAAGTATTAGCGCAACAGCATGCAAAACAAGATGAATCACTTTCTTCACGTCTTTTTTTAAGGGAAGAGATTTGTAGCTTACGATTGCTGCATTAAAAAGATTCAGTGATTAAGAGAATGAAGGTCTACTGTTATGTCGATTGTCAGAGTAATCACGTACTGCGTATCAGCCTATATGTTACCTTCGCCTCCGATTATTATGAAACCAATCAACATCAGAACAGGATGTATCTGACAGAGGAAAATCAGTAATTTTATGAGTAGGTCGGCTTGAAAATACCATCACTAAAATGGTTCTGCTCATGATTAAGCTAATTACAGGCATAATAAGATGATATAAATAATGGTGTTAAGATGAACAGGCACAAAAATGTGACGCGTCCAAGAAAAGTGACAGTTAAATATTTACAATGCCACAAAGATAATTTTTTAAGAGCATTGTAACTACATCTTCAGAATTTGACACCAAGCACTCTAGTTTCATAAGTTGCATGGAAATGCAATTATCTAAAGTTTCTTAGTGATGAATTCGATTCAAAATGTACTAGTGTGTTTTTCTGTTAAGAAAATAACATCGCATTTCTGTACCATACTTTCTAACATCTTAGTTCGTAAGAATACAATGCTTTCCCTCATAGCAGGACACAACTTGGTAGCTGATTTACGTGTGAAAGCGTGGCTGAAAAAATAAATTGTTCTCTTATAAATGTTATATGAAGTGAAAACAACTAGAGTTATCGTCTACAAAGGATGGATTAGATGAATGTAGACTCAATGCAAGGGTCAATCACTTCCGAAAGAGACACCAAGCCAAGAAGGGTAGTATCAGAAAGCGATTTGAAGGATTGCAAAACAAGACAATTCAAACGCACCACATGAATCAAGCTAAATACAGTACAAGACTACCTTGTTCACCAATGAAGATAAGACAAAAGGAAAGGAAAGGATAAGAACCAGCCAGCAACGCTAAACATTGTGATAACTGATATACATCTGTTTGGCATTTTACATACAGATTATAAAAGAAAATGTCAAAAGTCTCTTTCATTCAAAGGAAGAAATAAAAACGTGGATGAAATACCCAACACTTATCTCCTAATGTCAATTTTAACAAGTCTTAGTCTGCATTTACACTTCTTAAACTCGAGTCTAATTTCCTCGGCATTTGGACAGATTGAAAGACTTGCAAACATATAATCAGCTTATAAATTTCAAAACAGTCTACCTTAGTTAGTTGTCCATTTATAAGAAGTTACCAGGTATAAGAGAGTTTCAAGAAACATGTGAAAAATTTATTGCCACATCACAGCTCTTTGAACCTCAACTAAACTCACCAACCACAAATACACCTTAGAGAAGTAACCTTTGATCACTTGTAAGTTGTAAGTTATAGCATATGCAGCTGGCCTTTCAAGGCTGACTGCATTTTATTTTTCCATGCATCATCTTTTCTCACTCCAGTCATACCGAAACTACTAAAAAACTTAAGATTGACTATAATTACAGAAAAGCTTCGTTAATGATAGATTGACTAGCTCAAATCACTCCAGCTACACACACACCCAAAAAAAAAAAAAGTTCAAAACTTAAAAGCAGACGATAGTTGTGAAAATATTTTAGCTCATAGCGGTCATAGATAACAAAAAATGGATAGTCCCTAGACATTAATGTTGAGTGTGAGGGCAATTAAATTGTGCCCTAAATCACCTATTAATAATCTATACACAAAGTCACAAATATGTGCTTTATTTATATCATAAAAAGCTATCCTTTTGTTTGACTAATAGTAAACAAACAGCAAGATTGTGTTCAACACAATCAAGCAGCCATTCAGAAACTTATAATACTAGATACTTTATACTACTCCATACTCCATCTTGAAAACAGTAATATATCAACAATAATAATTTAGCTAAAAGACTATCGTGGAAGCTAGAAAAATTCTAATCACATATTTAAAAAATAGAAGTAATGAGTGAGCCTCAGCCATCCCCGTAGAGGCGTAGACTCTTGTTCACTACCTATCACCGAATCACCACTGTGGCTCATTGTAGTGTGCTCCGGTTCCAGGCCACTCACACGCAATGGGGCACAACAAGTCATCCCTCTTCCCGTCCCACTTAAGTGACACAAAGGCACACAGCCTCCACCCAATACTTTGGGTGCAACAAGCACACATAACTCAATGGTTCACTGAATTTTGCAGATTACACCAAATAACCAAGTATTGCATTTCGCTACATTCTACACCCATGTGAAAGAACGCGACTCTAATAGATTATCATACTACGTGAAATACTATCTCAGTCAAAACCTAATTAAATTGCTTGTGGAGGTTCAGTCTATGGTTTATATCGAAACACTGATCCTGCATAATTTGAATTCATGGAACATATGCAATTTTTATCATGAAAACTGTTGGAGAATAGAATACCATATGTTGGAGAGTAGTATATATGCTATTCTCCAACAAATATTGAAAATAGTGGTCTGACAAGAATCACCTCATTTCCATTTGGTGCTCAAGCAAAGACCCATTACAAGCCAACAAATATTAAGCACACAGTCACATCCATTAAATTTAGGGAACCAAAAACAGAGAGAATGTGAAGAAAGAAAACTCGTAGTATATTAAAGTATTCTTTCCGTTTCAATCATTTGTTTACCTTCGATCTTCTATATTCATTAGGTAAACAAATGATTGTGACGGGCGGAGTACAAGTGGAGAAAGGAACTAACATTAAAGATGAGGTTTTTGTTGGAAGAATCCCATGCCAAGCCACCCCTGAAGCTAATACACCACACCAACACCATCACCGCCGCCGCAACAGCCAAAACATGCACCACAAACGTCAACGGTGTTGCCTTCACTACTGCCGCCATCTTCCCGCCCTTTTGTTTTTTTCCTAGTTGATACCAGTTATGTTTTTCTGGGGGTTTTGCAGACGTTACCAGTGCTCAGTCTTTAAACTAAAAACAAAAAACCCGTGTTTTATACGGTATATGTCTTCCTTCCTTTACTTCAAAACTGGCCGTTGGATTGAATAGATAAAATTTTGGATTAAGATAAAGAGAAGTAATACTAATGCCGCTCCTTATTAAATGAGGTAGCTATTATTATAACGATCAATTGACGTGGACCCAATATGCTCCTCTAAAATTCGTGTGACTTCTTCGTCCACTTTCAACTACCTAGAGTCCAAGACCACCTGCTAAGCTGACAAGCTGTACGCTCATAAATTTTGGATAAATTTGAGTCATTGTAAAATACAGGGTGGTCACTCGTTGCAAGATTACGTTATCTGACAAATACTAGTATTGTTATTTTTCATACATATTGTTATTTCTCATACAATACAAGTATTATTATAGTGTGACCACTTTAAAATCTGTTGCGACCGTCTTAATTGGCGATGTACTTATTCTATTGTTGGTCGTGGCTACCATCTTATCATCGACATCACAAACACAAATCTTAATTACGGAGTAGTTTGTAACTGGGTGACACTACTAGTGAAATGTTTAAAGCCCTTACAACAAGCATGAAGTAGTTTTACATTTTACAATAAATTAAAATAAAACCGTTTTTAAAAAGGGTTTCCTTAACATACAACAATAATTAAAAACTTAGTTTCACACCAAGTATAATACGGAGTGACCTTTTTGTGTAAATGAGCTACAAAGGCAAATATATTATGGAATTCAAACTCCTGATCATGATTATTGCCCCTCGTAATTTTACATTTTTACCAACTAAGCTAATTGACCACCACTTTCGCGGCATCCAAACAATTATTCGAAACACAACCAACGTAACCAAGAGCTATATACTAGGCAATATATTCATGTATCAATCGAAGGCCCAGCCCAGTCAAGAAGAGTTCAGCCCACTAAAAGAACCTTAAACAAGCCTATATATCCCCGGTCTCTCAAGCTCTCTGTCACCTTGCCGACAAGTCAAAACTCAAGAAGTCAAGAAAGCCAACAATATCATATCTTGATACCTACTCAAAGACTAAATCGTGAAGACTTTACAGCCCATGAACCAATGCTTCAATAAACCAAGCCTAAGGCTTGAAACTTACGCAAGAGACGAATACAATTATTTGTGTATTATTATAGTATAGTCTATCCAAAAATCATGATCCATATAATAAATGCTGGACACGGAAGTAGTGTGAAACTGTCGTCCAAATAAATTGGAAGTATGAGTGTAAAATGGATGATAAAATGCGGTTCTTGCACGTTGCCTGATGCTACGCTTTTCTACAAGGAGCACATTTTCTAACACTATGTAATGTGTGGATAATTGACCGAGTAACCATGGTGCTATAGAATGGGTCCACACAGGACTAGAAGAGAAGGGAGTATAAAGTTATGAAATGGTGGTGTTCAACTATTTACGGGACAATACTAACCAATAAAAAAAAATCTATATAACTCTCTTTTACATAATCAAGAAGTTATTTAAACACCCAATTTACAATTAGAATACCTCATGTAATATTTTGTATGTTCCGGTATTTAACAATAAAGAAGCTTTTGCTCAAAGCTCAATGGAAGGCTCGCGCGATAGACAAACCATTACACTCTTGATCGATGTTCTCACGAGTTAAAAGCGTAAGATTTATTTTTCCATAGGATTCAATCATAAACTAATAAACCATACATAGAACAATTTTACAAGAAATCGATGTTATACAATCTTTTATGACTGAGATTTTATGATGTATAAACAACAGCAAACAAAGTCATTTGAACTTTTGTGGTAATAGAAGCCTAGAAGGTCTAACACAAAGCTCTCAAGATAAGCAATATATAGATTTGCTCAATACGTTAATGTGTTCAGTAATCAACTTGAGTATTTTATAAGTCTTGACTTTCAGAGATCATATCCATACTAGTATCAAGTCTACAACAATGACAGTTTAACACATATCAACATGGTAACATAACATGACTTACAAAAGTTTGTAAGTCACCATGTTGTCCCAGTGTCACATACTCAAATAGGAATAACATCAGTAGTATCCTGATTTATTGTCTCTATTTGAGGGTTTGAGTTGAGACCTATATATAATAATCCTCAATAATTCGATCTCAATTAATAATTTATGATTAGTTTATTTATGAGGGGAAAATAATACAAACGCAAACTAATCATTAAGACTGATGAAGAATCAAACTCACCAGCTAAGTCGGACTACGAGAACGAACCCAGTATTACTCTATAGGCAATCACTCTCAAGTGTCGAAAACAAACCCAATATAACTCTAAAGTTTACCAACCAAAGGTCATGTTGCTCGAACTCTTCAATATTAGCTCGTGTACCCGTTGCCACACTCGACACTTGAAATGGGTAGCACATCTAGACACTTCATTTTAGACAAAAAAACATAATTAAAAAATTATAAAATATACGAATCAAACACTCAAGCGTGGCCATCATATATAAAATTGACACTTGAATAAGTATCAGTGCCGGATACTTCCTAAGTCCTAAACGAGCCAATCAACATAGGACAAAGAAAGGCTACAACCAATGTTATCAGAATCGGGATTCTACTTTGGATCGATGGGGTGGGTAAGATCGAATCGGTAGAATCGGATCGTAAAATCGTAAGATTTTACAAACTCACTAATATAGTTTTTATTTTGTAAAGACATATAATTGAAGATCAAAATACTTATTTATTAATATTTTTCATAAAATATTGATAATTAATAATTTTAATATCATTGTATGAACATGTTTCTAAAACTTACACGAAATTTGAGTTTTACGATGTCATTATATAAAACTACAGATTAGTTTTTTACTATGAAATTGGATCGTAGGATCGTAAGATCGTAGAATCGTATTATGATCCTACCTTCAGAAATTTTCATATTTATAGGATCGTGAGATTCTACAATCATGATAGAATCGTAAGATCTAGGATCGGTCAAGCATTTTTAGATCGTAAAATCGTAGAATCGAATCGGGATTATGACAACAATGATTAGGAAAGCTGTGTCCATAGGATTTGAGTGAAGTTACCGTAAAGTTTTAACCAAGATAAAAAGTTTCTCCCTATTAAATTACTAGTAGTTCATTGATGTTCTTGCATTGTATTGTGCCGTTTATTATGGGTGATGATTGATGAAGCTAGCACATAATTGTACAATACTATTACTCGTTCTTCTTATTTATGCAATTATCTCGTGTTGTAAATTGTAAAATATACGAGTAGTTGAATAATTGACTATTTACTTTGAATGTACGTAAAAGCAAGTGATTAGCTAGGCCAGTTGATAGTTCATAGTTCAGACGAGTCTAAGTATGCCTCGTGTACTTTGGTCGCTCTTTGAAGCTAAAACATTTTCACTTCAATAATTTACCTAAGGTTTAGGTAAACTCCGTTCAGTGGCGGAGTCAGGATTTGAATTTAGGGAGGGCGAAATATTTTAGGGGGGACGAATGACTAATAACATAAGGTTCCCCCGAATTTTTTTTGAAAATTTTAACTAAAAATTGCGAAAATTTCATCCGTCAGGGGGGCGGCCGCCTCTGCTAGCCCCCCTAGATCCGCCACTGACTCCGTTTACATATCAGAACATTTACCGAACAAATCTAAATATAACATCATTTATATAAATTTTAACTATCAGTTTAAACTTTCAATTGATATCGTATTCTCACACGACGATAAGACATAAAATAATCGCCAATCTAGATTATAGGACCTATAAAGGCCACAAACCCACATTAATCAACACAATCGAATAATAGTATTTGTACTATATTTAACGAACAAATCCAAATATAACATCATTTATTTAAATTTTAACTATTAGTTTAAACTTTCAATTGAAATCGTATTCTCAGACAACGATAAGACATAAAATAATCGGGATTATTATACGACCTATAAAGGTCACGAACCCACATTGATCAACACAATCGAATAATAGTATTAGTACTATATTTAACGAACAAATCCAAATATAACATCATTTATTTAAATTTTCACTATCAGTTTAAACTTTCGATTGACATCGTATTCTCACACAACGATAAGACATAAAATAATCGGGATTATTATACAACCTATAAAGGTCACGAACCCACATTAATCAACACAATGGAATAATAGTATTAGTACTATTTTCTCAGTTAAAATTTCCCCCCGACAATTAAGGCGCAACTTTTTTCCAAAAATGGATTGTGGATAGAAGAATGTATCAACATTCTTAATCCATTAAAATTGGTGAAGACACGTACGTATGAGAATATCTTTATTAGCAAATTCTTTTATTAACGGAGATTATAAAACATGAGAATTAAAGGACTCTTATTGGTTGAAAATGGCTTCACAAGCAAGCAAAAGAATCACTTTTAATTGGGAATTTGGGACAATTTGATTGGGCCAAAATTTCGTGCACACATGACCTAACATTAAAGAAAAATATTAATTAGACCCTCCTTACTAATTAATTAAGGGTAATGCTAAAGAAAACCCACTGGGTTGTATTTTAATATTTAATACCTTTCATATTTGGTGTTAATTTTGGATTTTATGACTAAATTATAGATGACTCAATTCAATTAATGCATTTATTAAAAAATTCTTTCCACATTTAGTTTTTAAATAATATATTATGACATCGAACACCTTAGTCAATCTGAACCATACAAATTGAATTCATTAAGATAAAATATACCGAAAAAGAGGACATTATATATATTAATCTATAACGAGAAAAGCGATAACTGATGTTGTTTTTCTTAATTTGCATGCGTGTTAGCATGCAAATTACGTACATCAGTTCAACTGTTCTCACAACATGACTGAACACGAATTTTGTTATTTAATTAATTCCTCTTCATTTTTGTTTTGTTATTCAATTGTTTACGAGTTTTAATACTCATACTCCCTGTCCCGGTCATTTATTTATTTATATCACTTTGATTGTCTCAGTCAATTATTTATCATTCTATTTTGGTAATGCTTTCGATAAACAATTTGCTCATTCACACTCAATATGATTCAATTGTCATCCATTAATTGTCCCCCGACCTCCTCTTTTCATGGGTTCCAATCTTTATGCCACAATCAAAGGTAAATAAATGACCAAAACAGATTCATTTGTTATGGACAAAATCCGTCGCTTTGAAGAGACGTGAGACAAAATGACAACTAAGGAGGGCAAGTGGGCAGGCGTTATGAAAGGTCTCTTTAAAAAGACCGTCACAAGCAAGACTCTTTGTAGAGTACTTCATAATATAGTCGAATATTTGACATGGGTTGTATGTTTATACATAATTATATAGATGTGAAAATAACGTGGAAACTAAATAATTATCTCCGGCGGGTATACGTAGCACCGTAAGTCTGTTTCGTTAGGAATATTAGAATATCGTAGTTTATTATCAATAAATTAATGTTAGGAAACCAATAAAAAGGTATGTATATATGGTGCCCATAATCCCTTCGTTCCCATAATACATACTCCTAATATATCTCTAATACAGATATTGTATACACAAATTCTCATTTGACACAGACAATAAAATTCCTCACTTTGAAGAGACCTGAGAATCTGAGACAAAGTGACAACTGAGTGGGGCGAGTGGGCAGACGTTATGAAATGTCTCTTTAAAAAGACCGTCACAAGCCAAACTCTTTATAGAGTATAATGTAGTCGAATATTTGACATGGGTTGTATGTTTATACATAATTATATAGATGTGAAAATAACGTGGAAACTAAATGTGAAGTAGGGTAATGCTACGTCGTCCACTCATGCAAAAAGTTAACGATGTTGATAAGTTTCATATCAAAAAAGGACGACTACGCACATTCACATAATTCAAATACTCAATAGTACATGAGACAACAATATCTTATGGTCATTTCTTTTGCTCTTCAAATCTGCCACAAACAATTATGTATGTATAGTACTATACATACATACCCTCAATTTTCTAGCTTAACTTTAGCATTCTAGCTTGCCAATTTCCTCCATTTATAGAGGAATTATACCCTAGTATGGCACAAGTTTATTAAGGCTTTAGCCGGGGAAGGGTTAGCAGGGACGATATTCATTTCATCGATAAAATAAGATCTTTAAAATCTTTAGTTAGATTTTTGAACTTTTGTTGATTAGTATGAGTGTATGATATGGATGGGATAAAATATTTTGTTATACGATATTACATAGTAATTTTGAATTTTTTTTCAAAATAGGCGTTTTTTTCACAAATTAATTATCAAAATGGGTCGACTTTCAAATTTATTACCCAAAATGGGTCTACGTAAGATCGGATTTATCGAATCTGGGTTGAGGGGTCAAATCGCCAGGTCGCTTGGCGACTTGGTTCGTTGTATTATCCCTCTCTCATTTCAATGAACTAAGAAAAAAAAAATTATACCAAAACGCCGGGGGATTGCGTTTTCCCACATAATTTTTTTTTTTTAATTGGGATTCCGTGAACCAAGTTGTCAAGCGACCTGACGATTTGACTTTTCAGTCCAGGTTCGATAAATCCGATTCTAGTGGACCCATTTTGGGTAATAAATTTGAAAGTCGACCCATTTTGATAAGTAATTAGTGAAAAACGCCTATTTTAGAAAAAAAATTCAATAATTTTAGTGTGACTTGTATTTACGAGTCTCAATAATGTAACTTAAATCTGATAGTGAAAAACAATATTCAAGAGACCGTAAATAAAATATAGTTAACCTTGTTTAAAGTGTATTTAAATTTCGAACTTTCATATAATTATGACATGACTATATAGTGTATACTTTATTCCTTTAATTCCGCTCTATGGTGGATATATGCATAGTTCATCAGCAAGTCTTCCTACTGGCACGCATATCTGTTACAAGCTAGCGACGAGTCAAGTAATACACACGTGGGTAATTAAGATAAAATTAAACAAATTGCTATCCACATAAGTAGCATTTAACCCGTCACAAATTCATGACGAATATACCCGTCACAAAAGAGAATTTATGATAGTTCATAATAGTTAATAGGTATACATCTCTTCATCAAAGTTTTTCTAAACTTAGTACTACAATTTTTTTTTAATATAAGTATAAATTATAGTAACTCATTTCTCCCTCTAATTAATTAGTTAGTGAATCTTTGTCGCACGCTCACATCATAATCAACTTGCCATTTCTATATGCCTTGTTAATATAACATTAACACGTAGTCGTACAATAAAATATTTAATCATACGTTCTTTATTACTCAATTCAATTCATCTTAAATTAAGTCAACTTAAGCTAATTGGTTTAGTGTATGTGTCCTTCAAATAATTTTTAACCAAACAAAAAATAAACCAATAAAATGATTTTCAAACCCTCAAAGTTTATGCACTATAGTTAAGAATCTACGCGAATTATACTACTATAAGACCAGTCGTATAATGCAATTACATAAAAATGAAAAGCTTATAATAAAATTAATCATTTTATGTTAAAAGTGGTCGTCTTTTTTTATTTTAAAGTGAACATTTTTTTAAAGAAAACGGTCAATTTTAAAACGAAAATGTCAATTGCTGACGGTGGTGGAGCTAGGCGTTGAGATTTCCGAAGTTTTTAGTTGAATTATCTGAATTTTTTTCGAGTATATCCACTGATCCACCCTCCCAAGCTTAAATTATATCTCCGCCACTGACTGCTTATAAAGTGATCATTTTTTATCCGTCACATCATAAAACGGTTGCACACAATAACCAACTAACGAAGAATCGATAGCACACAATTTATAAATTTATAAATAAGTAGTACAACATAATTTAATTAGCCAACTAAATGACAACTGGATGGATCGTTTAGAAGTTGACTCATAGTAATTAACAAAATGCTAATGCTAGAGAATCGTAGCATAGCTCACTAAAATTAAACTTTAATACTTTAATTTTAATAAATTTAATTTGATGCTTAATACCCCCATTATCAAATTAATCTAATTAAATAATCTATTAATATTATAATAATATAAAGTTTATTATTTAATGGGTGGTCGGAAGCATGAATTGACAGTTAATGTCTAGGTAACGTACCTTTGATTCTCAATCCAATATGTCGCAAACAGCTTACATCAATATCAAGCTAAGAAATAAAGCATTATTCCATTTTTTGTGCTATTTAATTAATTTAAATAATTCAATTTAACTATAGGTATTTTTTGGCAGATAATTTAATTATAGATTAAATAATGTGTTAATTTACGTACGAACACTTAAAGCGATCAATCAAAGCGATCTTTACAGTAAGAAGAAAGATTATTCTTTACTACCCAGAAATACTTAAATAAGGGACCTCGGCATAAACATACAGTAAGAAGAAATATTATTCTTTACTACTCAGAAATACTTAAATAAGGGACATCGGCATAAACATAAAGTAAGAAGAAAGATTATTCTTTCAAAGTTTTAGGTGAATTACTAGACTTTTGTTTGATCGATAAGAATGAAAATACGTCTAAACTTGTAAATGAGGGTTTCGTTATTATAAAGAAGTTTCGAAATTCCATTCAACTCGATCAAAATTCAAACTAGGTTTGATAATAGGTTTTTTTGGCAACTAATTTAATTATAGATTAAATAATGTGTTAATTTACGTACGAACACTTAAAGCGAACAATTAAAGCGATCTTTACATTAAGAAGAAAGATTATTCTTTCTACACAAAAATTCTTAAATAAGGGACATCGGCATAAACATACAGTAAGAAGAAAGATTATTCTTTCAAAGTTTTAGGTGAATTACTAGACATTTGTTTGATCGATAAGAATGAAAATACGTCTAAACTTATAAATGAGGGTTTCGTTATTTTAAAGAAATTTCGAAATTCCATTCAACTCGATCAAATTCAAACATAAAATAGTGAAATTAAGTTGTACGGACATTGAGAATCTGCAGAACTTTGTACGTAGGCTACGTGCCTGCATGAAAGCTGATTTAGGAAGGAATAAATCGTCACAATTAGACTTGGTCACTTAGATAAGAACCATTAGATGCTAATTAAAGTATTACTAGCCTACTAGGTACTCCGTATTCCGTAATATATACTCCCTCCGTCTCAATTACGGAGTATTATTTTGCCTATAATTAAAGGGTAATGTTAAATACAGTCCTTATGGTTGTATATAAAGAGTTAAAACCTTCTAAATATGGTATTAATATAGGACTTAATGACAAAATTGTACAAAAAATGATGCAATTAATTACAATATTAAGTATTAATTTCCAATAATTAAAATACACCTTACAAAAAAAAAAGACAAACAAAACAAATAACTGAAATAGAGAGAGTATTTTATAGTATATACTCTGTATTATTAAAAAGAAATAGAGTAATAATATACCAGAAAATAAAGAATTTCGATGGCTACCATTGTAAATAATAATCCATTATATATTTATATTGTTCTCATTTAATTAATGATTCCATAAGTTAGTGATTTACTATCATTATTATTTCGTCCGTTAATTTAGATTTCATACGTTTCCTTAATATACACCACACTATTTAACAAACGTACGAAATCTAAATGTACATATTATTATGTAAAAAAATTGAAAAGTTTGTGTACATTATATGCCTAAAGAAGGCTTTATCATAAACTCAATCGGGTAAGTTTATCCCTCATGAGTACTAATATTGCTTTATTATCAGGACTTGAACTCAAAACCTCTAACAATTAAGTTACGACCGACAATCCTTTACTGATTGATCTAAGTGCTCAAACTAGGTCTAAACTCATTTATAAGGGGATGAATAATCTCATTTATTTTCTTGTCATTTAAGACCTATAAAAGTAACTAAATAAACAAATGAAGTGGTCTAAACAAATGTAGTAATATTAGTAGAGTATGTACTAGTATAATATAATGTAACATACCATACATGCAAAAGGAGACCAAACATTATGGAAATAAAGAAAGAGCATAAGGTTCTGTCAACTTGACTAGTACACCGCCCTTAATTTCTTTATTTTCCAATTAATCTTAAACATTCCATTAAAATTCTATATTTAATTATTACTCTATTATTTTTGTGATTGTCATCCTACAACGTCTCTTATTCCATTTTTATCTAACCAATTATGATTGTCATTGGGACATTGTTGGATTTCAATTAGGAAAACTCTTGTCTATGCTTGTAACCTTTCCATCACTTTTTATCTTTTTTTTTTAACTTTACCATTTCGTCATGTGAGAATAATCGGTAGGTCTTGCTTACATACGGCCATTTTAAGTTCAAACCAACTTTTCATTATGCTTTAGTTTTATTCATACTATTTGACCTATTTTAGATGAATAAACCTGTTTTAAACAAAAATTTGTGGCAAAACGTACGTTATGATTACATTAAACAATCTAACAATTTGTCGATCAAATTGTTGTTTATGGTATGAAAGTTATTTTATCTCTCAAGTAATTATTATCTTGAAATAACTATTTGTATTACTCCTTTAATTACCTTTGAATAATAGTACTAAAAATGAAAAAGAAAAACAATTGAATGAGAAAGATGGTATATATAGTTTTTCATACATGAATTTGCGCTTATTTAGAAAATAACAAGTACGAGTTGCTTTGGGTCAGTTCGTTTCATAATTTGAAAACTCATTTCTTCTAATCAATTATTTCATGTTAGTTTGATTCACTCCAATTGAGTCATTTCCAGGTCGAGTCATTTTGTCATTTTCGGGTTTGGGTCAACTTCAGTTTGTACATTTTGGCGTAGATGGAATTTGATCGACATAATTTGGGCCAGGTCAATTTATCAAATCTAATTAATGACCATGAAATTTAATTAGTGAAGTATTCTTATTATCGATAATAATAATTTTTTTAACCAAAATATCCTTGATGGTATTAAAAATATCCTTAGATGGTGCTAGAAATGATAATAAAAACTTAATTATGAATTTATAATTATCTTTCACTAGAGCAAAGATAAAATATTCCTTGTGCACTTGAATTTAGAATATCATAAATGGAAGGGTATGAGATTCAAAAATTATGAGCCCACACTTTCAAAGTAATAATCGAGGGAGGACGTTCGTGTAACCCTGTTGGCCTGAAACATAATATATTAAGCTAGCTAAGGTAGTATCTAGGGTTTTTACATATATACGGTAACCACGAGATTAGGGGCTCGATTTCTGTCCATGGAAATGAAGTAAGCTCTTTGGCCAACTGTTTAAATCTTTGTGAAAGTACCTGCGGCGAGGGAATTATACACGATTGTCGACGGTGAACACCTTGGTTTACACCAAAAAGAAAAAATACATACGGTACATAAAAAAATGTGCATAATATGTAATTTGTCCCTTCAGAAATTAGAATCACCTCAAAAAACAACACGACAAATAAGTTGCTTTCAAAATTTCTTGTATCGATAATATATCCTCTTATATATGAATGAAAATCATGACTCTGATGATATATCCTCTTATATATGAATCAGGTAATTGTTTATTATTGAACCTTAATTAGTTCATACATTTTTTCATAGGATAAAAAGGGTGATTCACAATTTCTACTTTTACTGTGCATTGGCTAATACAGTAATACGGAATAACTGATATATATAGTCTCTAATCAGTGTATGGTAAGTTAACGGTCTTGTTATTAATATCATAAATTTTAGTTCAACAAATTAAAATTGGTATGAATAATCCAAAACTAAAAAAATGGTGAATTTATTTTTATCATATAGAGCTACATTATTTGTTGGTCAATGATTTTATGGGATTAAAGAAAAAGAGGTACAAAGTGAAGGGTGAAGTATTATCAACTTTTAATGCAAATAGCGCATTCGTAGGGTTATTGTATTTTTGACCATCCCATTCAATTCTTAACTACGACTATTTTAAAGGTTTTGGACAAACCTTTTGGTACATAAATAAAGCTTTCAAATACAAGTGTTCTACTTAAAGTCCGTCCTTCATTTTGTACATGCTAAAAATGGCCCTAATTTGGGAAATAGACCAAATGGTCCTTACATTACATGAAATATTATTGCAATGTTAAATACGGAGTAGTTGGTAAAGTTATGACATGGGTTCAAACATCAAGCCCCAAGCCCCATCAGCATAAAAAACGTCTTTCAAGTTTCCTTTATCGACAAAAAAATAAGGAAAACTTTACTTGAAGTATTGTTGTTAAGGAGCTGATCGAGAGTGTATTTTGATCAAAGTGTAAGATAAATCAATTCAAGTACTCTATATGAGTAAGTTTCATGTGAAACTATTTTTCAATAAAATATTGTAAAACTATAAGCAAAATACTTTGATGTATTTCGCTCAAAGATGAAAGTTGATGGAAGTCATAGAATCGAGGGAAATTAAGTATAGTAACATATGATTTTACAATAACAATTGTCTAAATCTGTTTTAACCAGAATTTTGGATACGATAATACATGTACATTATTACGAGACATTATTTATTGAGATACAACTCTTGTGTAAATCTATTTTAACAAGAATTTTGGATACGATAATACATCTACATTATGA
This sequence comes from Silene coronaria, assembly GCA_028566215.1. NCBI lineage: Eukaryota > Viridiplantae > Streptophyta > Magnoliopsida > Caryophyllales > Caryophyllaceae > Silene > Silene coronaria. Next base: position 1,374 of record JAOWBH010151355.1, on the reverse strand, counting down.
CAAGACATTATCTTCCGAGATAAAACTCATGCAAAATATACAGTTTTGTTATAGTTATAGTAGTCTTCGCAATTTCAGAATGCCTAGCAAAAAAATATCTATATAAAATATTACGTTGTTCGTATTACCCTTAGAACGGATATAACCGTCTTAAGCAGACCAATTGAATCGACACAAATTCGATTATCATTTAAGCAAATAAATGTTTAATTTAGGGCCTCAAAATTAAGTGAATGTACATGGAAATGTGTGAAAATAGAGAGACAAGTAGGGAGTATGATGAAAGGTTGTGCATGAGGAAGATCTAAAAGGAGAAAAAGGTAAGATACTCGACCCTATACAAAGGAAGTTGCTTTACATTTTATGATGAATTATGATCATCATCTTATGGCTTTTATAGAAAAAGCCTGTTTATAAAATATACTTTCTGTCATTCCCAACTCTTCACAAAATCTCCCAAATATTTTCATTTCCATTGGATCACCAATTATCTTGATGGTACACTACTAGGACTAGAAAAAGCATTTTTGATAGAATATGTCAATTTTTATCGAGTTTTGTATTCTCCAATCAAAATGACCCGTGTGTCGAGTGCTCGATAAGGCCACGTAGTTTATGACAATGTGGAATCTAAAGTCTCAAGTCTCCTTTAGGCATGAAGTGTGGATGCAAGTGCAGGTCTCCTTATACCTGGTGCTAATATCCACTTCAGAATTGAGAGGGGTGTGATTCGAACCCGTGACCTTTTTTGTCACACTGGCTGTGATATCATGTCAATAAGAAACCATCTCCACCAAAACCTTAAGGTGATGGTTGAACTCTCGATCGATTTTATACTCTAATATATGAAGTACATTGGTAGCCAATTTCCCAACACATTTGTCACATAAATAAGACAATATCGAATTATATCCCCATGTATATACTACGCGATTCTTTTAACCAAAACAATAACGATTTAAAATAAAATGAAAATAATACAAAATGATTTTGCATCAACTTTTTTTTTATCATCGTGTATTACTCGGGCGTTAGCCAATGATGGTGGTTGATAAAGATGAGACCATTTAAAGATTAATAGTCGGGGTAGATTAACGTGGGAAATTAGTAGCCAGCTGAAGCATATTCTTTCATCTTTTCTTGCAACAATTATGAATAATTTTGGGACATATCATCGATTACTCACCTCTTTGTGCTTTCATGTTTTCACTAAATGACTTTCTGTTTGTGTTAGGGAATAAGATCCCTATATGACGGTGGAGAATCTCAGTTATGTGGGGCGTGACTTCACTCTTGCTGATAATTTAAATTCATATACACAGTGGGGGAGCCAGGATTCGAATTTAGGGATGGGGGGGGGGGGGGGGGGGGGGG